>VDFB02347166.1:0-34124 GCA_007258455.2 Sequoia sempervirens
AGAAGAGATAAGGATGACACAAAAAAATATGTAGGTGGAAAATCAAATAATTATAAAAAAACATTTAATTTAAGAGGGAAAGTGATTTTTAAATCATTAAAGTAATTATTTAATCAATGAAGAAAAAGGCAAATTGATTTTCTAATTAAATAATTAGAAATGGTTTTAATTAGAAAGTAGAAGACAAAGACAAATAAATAATTAAAATAATTATTAATTTGTGGAAGGAAAAAGCATGGAATACCAAATAATTATAAAAAATCATTTGATTTAAGAGGGAAAGTGATTTTTAAATAATTAAAGTAATTATTTAATCAAAGAAGAAAAAGGAAAATTGACTTTCTAATTAAATAATCAGAAACAATTATTTTAATTAGAAAGTAGAAGAAAAAGACAAATAAATACTTATTTTATAGGAATTAAATAAATAATATTTGTTTAATTCTAGAAGAAGAGGCTAATGAATAATTACATAATTGAAATAATTATTTAATTATAGTGGAAAGATGGAAAATGAATAATTAATTATAGAAATAAGGGGACATTAGTGATGTAATTAAATAAATAAAATTTATTTAATTAATCAAAGAGGAATGAATAAATGAATTGATTAAACAATTAAAATTATTTAATTACATGTCAAGAAGAAGTGGTATTGACAAGGAAAAATGGAACTTGCAGTCTTAGGACATTTTTTTGTGTGTATATATATATGTCATCTTAGTCCAATCGTTATTCCCATACATATGGGTAATCCATCCATGAGCATGCGTAGGTACGTCTACCTACATATACTCATGTATGTATTGACTTATATATATATATATATGGCATCTTTGTCCAATCGTTATTCCCATGCATATGGGTAATCCATCCATGAGCATGCGTAGGTAAGTCTACCTACATATACTCATGTATGTATTCACTCACATGTATGAGTTTACCATAGACATGTACATATATATACATTTTATGCATATATCTCATTGACATAACAATAAACACACAAAGGACATCCACTTAACATCGCGACTTCATCACATTCCTCAATCCAAACATTCATAAAACAAGATCACAAACCAATATAAACATTCACAACCAAAACTGATGATCACTTACCCATTACCCAAACTGACTTGACTTAAGTAAAACCAACCAAGGTGTGAGTGTGTGAATGCTCAATAAGGCTGAATTAAAGGTTACGAGACCAAGTTCTTCTCTTGAGTGATACTTCCCCTCTCTTTTAGAGGTTTGGACCTATTCCTACATTCAACTTAGTACATCATAATAGTAGTTAGCCGAATCAATACATTCATATGCATCACATATATTTCATATACAAAATCATTATAAAATATTAAATTGAATAAAACATTCATTCATCATATTTCCATTATGATTCATATATAAAACACATTCACATATATTAAAGCAATTTACCAAACAAGGTAATAGTAAATAGGTAATAACACACGGGGTGTAATAAGATCCCAAGTTTTTATGCATATACATGCACTCTAACCATAATTGTTGTGTATATATGAAAACAAGGTGTATGTGTAATACCATGATCTTGGTTGGAAGCCACATTTTTGTTTGTATATTCCAATCTAAGTGGACTATGTATACTTATGAGAATATTTAAAGCAAATGTGAGTGGACCATAAACAATAAATGCTTGGTAAACTATCAAAAATAAATAATGAATCTCTCTCTCCTTTTTTTAATAGTGAACAAAATCAGTCTATGTAGTATGGTTTGTATGAATGTTGTACAAATGAAAATAGTCTTGGGCCTTTGAAAAATAGAATTTTATTAGCCTCCCCAAACATAATCATAATCTCTATTATGCAATAAGAGGCTCCAAAAAAAATTGACTACTAAGACCACCTCAAAGAAGCACACACCTACAAGATTAAATAACCAAAAACTCATAAGGACCAATATTAGATATATGATAAGAATGCATTTTTGCATAAGGTTCACTAGAATGTAAGCAATTGAAACAAGTAGGATTAAAATCACATAATTAAATCACTTATTATAATCATGCAAAGCTTAGTTCAAGCATCATGTTGAGATATGCTCATGATGGATGCGGGTTCTCATTTTTCTAGCATAATGACTATATTCTTGTATGATAAAATTGAAATAATATTATTGCATGAAAGAGTGGCGATCTAAATGATAAATACGATGTTTGATTTATAGAGTTTTAGGAGAAATAATGAATGGTTGAGATTCAATATTGGATCACAAGTTTGATCCAAGATTGGCGGAGTTGATGAGGAGAGGTGGTAGACATGAGGGGGTTTGAAATTATTTTAATTTTTAATTAAATAATTATTATTAGTCAACAAAATTGATTGGGGATTTAACAAGGTTGATTGATGAGTAAAATATATACATGAAATAGTTAACTAAATGCATGTAGGAAGTTAGGGAGAGTTGACTATTTGTATTAAATTAGTTAACTAAGTGCATGGGTGAGTGGAGTGAATAGATTTATGGATAATAGGTAGATAATGATAATTTAATTTATTATTTTAATGGACAATGTTACTCACTTTAATTAAATAAAATAAATTATTAAACTATTATGAAGGAATGTTGATGATAAATAAATAAAAATAAGATAATAATGAATATTATTAATGAATAAAATGATAAACATAATGATAGATGAAATATTTATTTCAATGTCTACAATTTGTTTAAGACTAAAGCATCATTTTCTTTCATTAGTGTTTGGATGGCATAGCAAACTATCTCCTCCTAGCTAATTTGGCAAGATCAATCCCTCCACCTTGGGTTCAATTTCATGACAAGTTCTTTGATTTTGTGGAACAATCTTATTCAACTACTTCTTGGTTATAAAAACCTTGTCTATTTCATAAGGGAGTTAGAAAATTCAATGATTTATGGGACTTCACCACTTTCTCTTGGAAAATTTAACCCTAACTCCATTATCAATTTCAGTTACAAGTTGATGATTGCATGATTCTTCATGCAATTTAAACCTTGGAAGAAGTTCCCACTTGCTTCCTAACTTGAATCCTTGTCCATGCTACCTAAAGTGTAGAACTATTAACACACTTTTTGGCTCTAACCTCTTGCCCCTTGCCTTTGGTTCTTATTCTCTTCCACTATAGTTACAACATTACTATACAAATAGACTTGGAAAAATGCCCTCCTTAGCCTTTGCATTTCTTGCAAAGTTATTTTAAATCTTGTCAATAACTTTTAGTCAAATTTCCATGGAAACTTAATTGCCTCACCATATATTTAGCCACTTGCTTCACTACTAAAGTTAAATTGCAAATATTCTTTGCTATTTTGTTTCTACAAATAGTTAATTTTTAAGTAACTATAAAAGCCTTTGCTAACAGCATTAAAGTTTTCTCCACAATTTACTTTCTAAACTATGTTAAACATTAATATATATCAAGAATATTCAAACTACTATTAACAAGTTGGTTGGTCATTACCATGCTTTCACAAAATGATGTAATATTAAAAACTTTAATAATGAAGTATTATCTATTAATTTATATTTTATTACAATATATACTAATGTTATTAAATTAGAGCACTCTATATAGATATGTCTTCAATACTCATTTTAACAACATTTTAATTTTATTCTCTTCTTATCTATTATTCTCTATTATTATTCTCTATCAATTGTTTACACATACTATTGTCCATATACAATATATAATTATACCCTTTTTATTTATTTTTGAAACACTTTTGTTTTAATGTGGCCCCAAAGAAAAAAGATTTTTTATTATCCATGAGCATATACCAAGATCAACCCAAAATATACCAATATAAAAATAAGAATGGGAATAGAATCCGTTTTTAAGGAAAATGATAAAGATGAAGGTAATGAAGAACATAAAGTAGCGAGAACATTAAGGTCCTAAACCTTACCAACTCCTAGTCCTAAACCCTGTCGGTCATTGTTTGTCTACTTCCACGTGTTCGAATAAAACAACGTGATGCTCATGCTGTTCCAGAATAATGCCATGCAAGACCAAGTCATGTGGGCCACCCCCTTCTTAAACCTCAACTATATTTTTTATTATTATTATTTTAAGCCAAATGAACCACACGCTAGGCTATGCAAGGAATAAGTCATTACCAAACGCCAAGAGCCGGCGCGGTGGCCTTCGTACAAATCTTGTTGAACGCGGTGCAATCATTATCTCTGAAACCGCGGTGAGTGCAGTCAAACCAACCGGCTTAAATAACCGTAACCGCGGTGAGCAGTTAAGATGGTAGGCAGCACTTATTTTTGTAAGTGTCGTGTGAAATAAGTCAAAGTCTGTGGGACAACTTAGATTGACATTTGTAAAAAAATGTTTGTACGTGGAGAAAATGTGTGTATTACGCCATTGACATTTTCAGCTCCCCGAACAAAGAGCAGACGACTTCGTCGTCGAAAACGTGAAAATGTCCCATTCGGTACAAAAAAAATCTCTGGGAAATAGTTGATTTTTTTTCTGCAGTTTTGACCAGACTTGCTCGTGAAATTCATGACTTCACGGGAGCTGAACATTTATTTGTGACCGTTTTGTTTTGCATAACAAAAAGAAATAAGATTGTCGCTTTCGTTCTGCATTTGTATGGAGAATAAAAGCTTTGTATACAAAAAATGTAGGCAAGATTAGTTAATTAATCATAACAAACAAAAGACCTTAACATTGTTAGGGAGAATATTATGTTATAGAAGTATTTTTTTCAAATAAGCATTACAATAGATAAAGAGTATTAAGATATTTATTCTGATACTGTCATTGATCCATGTGTTCATGAGTAGTGGTTCACAAGAACCCATCTCTCATGATAATGAATGGTGCACTCATTGCATCTAGGTGATGCTCATAGAGGTGAAGCACTGGGTCTTTTTGAGAGGTCACCCATCCCAGTACTATTCTAGCTCAAGCGCGCTTAACCACAGAGTTTTCCCCAAAGTTAAGTGCACTTAGCTTGCAACCCCATTTGATGTCAAATGAGTTTGGAAGATCACATTCTCTTCGGTTGGGACTCACCGCTCGACCTTCACTCTATAGAGCACTGGGCACTTGACCCCTCGATTAGATGGATGCTTCAAAATGACTGACAATATTACAACTATACTGCATAAAATAATAAAAGTATTTTGTGTTAATCTTGAAGATTTATAAATATTTTATTAAAATTTAAAAATCCATCCATAAATTATAACTACTCATGTCCAATACTACCTAGAGTATATTCAATATTTGGTAGTTAAAAGTCATATTTTGATGATACCTAATTTAAATCCCTAAAATCTATACATATATAAATATGTCCATCTAGTATTACTACTAATATAATATTAGAAAATCATGAAGAGTAATCAACCAATCTAATGAATCCAACCTCTTTGACCAAGAAAGCAATCTTAGAATATATCTTTCAAATTTTCTATATTCCCAATTTAACATTTAAGTCAAAAACAATATTACGATTACATGTCACTAGATATCATCATAACCATATGAACAACTCACTATATAACCTAAATTTATCTATATCATGTTGCAATATAATATAATTTTGTCTAATCTATCTATTCATGTGTCTACATCTTCAATAAATGAACTAACTTTTAAATAAATAAATTTTTACATATAATCTCTATATTATATTTTTGAACAATTATCAAAAATAAGAAAGCATACCTAATAACCTCTCAACCAAACTAAAATGATCTATATTAATTTATTATTTTTTTGGGGGATATGATATGATATTCCCTCTACAATAATGTAGGCCTAATCAAACTCGTTGAATTCTTCTTTCTGCTCGTCGTACATTCCCACGTTTAATTTTTGTGTGGATTACTCGTTGGCGCCAAACATAAATTAATATTTATAATTCTACAAATAATTGAGTGTGCATATCCATCTGAAGGGGATAAATAGGAATATAGTCAGTATTGTTTAGTTCCGTAAATAAATGAAAGTGTATAACCAACTAAAAATTAGATAATAAAGATAACGACAAAGCAAATAGCATATAAATCTGTAGGAACCCTAATACCTAATGAATGAATGAATGGCATTGGCGTCTTCCTTCACTCTTTCACGAGATGTGTATGCATATTCTCTGATTACACGTGTCCTATTCCCCAGCCACCATTTCTTAGCCCACCTCACGTGTGTCCACATCTACAAACATACGACCAAGTATTTTTCAAGTAAGGCCAAATATATGACAACAGGGATGAGCGATGGAACCTCCACGTGGCAGTTCGTAGGAGTTTTGAGGGTCGCTGTTAGGGATAATTTGACAGGCGTGTGTTGTATGGTTTGGGGCAAAAACCTAACCTGTGGGGAAGCTCAGTTGTGGTAAGTATGAGAAGGCCCGTGATTTTGCTAAGTTTGGATAAAGTCAAAGTTACCTAAGGTTGACTTTCAGAAAATGATTCGTGTGGGGAGCATCCTATGAAAGGAATAAATATCATATTAGTCTAAGGATCCGTGAGCACCTCGATTATTCAAGAGTTTACCTGGTATTGATTTTTTTAGAGTTTTTAAATGATGCTTTAAGTGGTATCTTTGTTTAGTTGTTTCTTATGGCCAATGTTTTTGTTAGAGCCTTTTGATGTGATGTTTAGTTTATAAGGTTTATATTTTAAAGTGAATTTGTTTTATAATATTATTTAGAGACATTCATTATGTCATTTGAAATTATGTTGCAGATTTTAAATATTTGTATATCATAGAAGTATTATTGAGGAATCTAATTATATCATCAAAGCATACATAATTCTAGCTCAATTGCATGTTTTCTTGTTTTTGATAAGGGGTAGATTGCATGTTTTCTTGTTATTCTTAATCATTGTTTCAAAATAATTGAATCAATCCAACCAAGGGTCTAATTGAGGAGATCATAACCCTCTCAATAGATTCCTTAAAAGTGTTTATAAGCACCATTAATTCTTATTAAGATCTACATATTAAAAGATTGAGGAAAACATGAATTACAACTACCAAACTTGTGCTAGCCCATTCCCATAGTATGGTTTCAAGTATGCATACTAAATCAATTGCACATTCGTAAAGACTAATTTTAGAATAACGAATCTAAACGAAAAATGAAACAAAGCTAATTTGTAGATTCTAAGATAATAATCTACGAAAGTCCTAAAAAGTGTAACATTGTGGCAAACTAATTCCTATCATCTTCTGCATTAGTTTTCTACCTTCCAAATTTAACTAAATATCTAATTTAAATTCATTCAATTTTTAAATTTAATTTTATATTCATTGTTACTAATATTAACTCTCTTATATAGATTAATTATTTAATTACTTTATTTATTTACTTAGCCTAAATTATTTGTATAAACAATGTATTTCCCTTACAATACTTGTCTTTTATCTCAAAATCTATTTAATATAAAAAGATCTTCAAAAATTGTTTTTAAAAAGTTTGAAATAGACATGCAAACTTAACATTAATAGCACTATGTGGAAAAATTTAACTTAGGTGTAGTTACTAAAATATTAATTTAGGATTTAATACTTAAATCGACCTTATAATTAATTTAAGAAATTTATTTGAATGACAAATAATAACAAGATTTAAATCATAAGAGTAGAGACAATGAATGAATAAATCGATAAAGGTTAAGAGTGCTAAACTCTTTTAATGTGAGTGTTAATTTTACTCTTTGATTAGTCGATATATTATGATGTGCATGAAGAAAACATGAAGTTTGATGATGAAATGATGACTAGAACACAGACAAACTGATACTATTTTATTAAATCCTTAGACTAATCTACACCCATGACCTAGTCCATTTTGCACAACCCTATTCTTTTGGTGTGTATTTGTCTTCTATTATTGTGTACTTTGTGGGATTTACTTGCCTTCACTTGTACATAATGTCTCAATCAGGACTATTGTTGAAAAGCACTATGGAGTATATTGTGTGCAAAGGGAAGATTTATAACTTTCTCAATAACAAGTCAAATCCTTTATTAATTATCCAAAGATAAAAAAATATGCCAAGAAAATGATGTAAACTTGTGTATGATGTCAATGTTGACATACACACTTTTTTAATTATAGATGAATATACCTTATAATAATACTTTGGCAAGTTCACAATTTAACCTAACCCAATACTTTACCTTAAGCTCTTTCCTCCTTTTTTTAATATTTTTGCAAATATATGTCCATCTTTATTTTAGATAAAATTATTTCATACAATATAGAATCCTCTAAAACCTCACTGATGATGGATGGACAACACATGATTAATGATGATAACCATTCTTTAAATATAATCTATGATGATAACTTGCTTCAAATTTATCACATTTTTATTATGAAACACCTAATGAAGTGTTTGGATTTGATCACATTTTTATGATGATATATTCTTTGATGTCTCTTTTCTTTAGTTGCTACATTTATTATTCTTATGATAGCATCTTCATTGAAACTCTAACATGTATTGTCCTTGTGATGCCTATATATGCAAACTCTCTAGTATTTTCATATTTAACTTGCATATACATGAAACATTTCATTACTTATTTCAAATTAAATATATTTTTTTACACATATGCTCCAAATCATTTAGATTTAATCATTTTGGATCAAGTGTGGTTTGTTGGCTTTTGTGGTTATTATAATCCAAAAACTCTTATATGTTTGCATTCTCATTTTCACATTATGCTTCATTCTTAGATTATGATTTGATGGTTATTGAGCCTATACTTGGTGGAGCTCAAATGCTTTTCAACCCCCTCTCTCTCCCCTCACCTCTTGCATCTATCCTCTTCCATTCTCTCCCTCTCCAAGCTTGAGGTTTCTATTTTTATTGTGCTTGTGATGCCTATATATGCAAACTCTCTATTATTTTCATATTTAACTTGCTTATACATGAAACATTTTATTACTTATTTCAAATTAAATATAATTTTTTACACATATGCTTGAGATCATTTAGATTTACTCCTTTTGGATTAAGTATGGTTTGTTGGCTTTTGTGGTTATTATGATTCAAAAACTCTTATATGAACATTGCATACCTATTTTTCACATTATGTTTCATTCTTAGATTATGATTTGATGGTTATTGAGCCTATACTTGGTGGAGCTTAAGTTCTTTTCAACCCCCCTCTCTCCCCTCACCTCTTACCTCTATGCTCCATTCTCTCTCCCTTTCATTTGATCCCCACCTCTCCTTTACCTCCTTCCCTCTCTTATCTCTCCTCCTCCCACTTTTCCATCTCACCCTCATTCTTCCTTCATTGATCTATTTCCATAATTTTTATCCTTCATCCACATCTACTTCACTTCTCACTCACCATAATTCTTCCATTTGAGATGATCTCACCCCTTCTTCATTTGAGGATGTCCTAGTAGATGTCACTTTAGTTCCTTATCTTGAGACCTGCATTGTTGAGTACCTTTCTTCTCCTTCTCCATCATCTTCTTATCTTGTTCTCTCTAATCCCTTCTCTTAATTTTATATCACCCCTCTATGTTATTCCACCTCTACCCCATACTGTATTTAACTCCATCATCTATGTTATAGCCCTCACACCCACTTTTTAACACTTGAAATTGCATCTTGTTGAAACTATTGTTCAACATTTCGATGAAACATGGCATTGATCTCAAGGCATGGGACCTTGCACATGAGATCAAACCTCCAAATAAGTTTGGTTCCTTTCTAAACCTAGATACATGTGTTGAACCAACTCAACACTGAATAACCTACTTGATAATCCTATTTACTAAATTTAACAAGGAGAAAAGGGAAAAGAAGGAATACAAAAATGGAAAAGGTGATCCACAAAGATTTAGAATGGTTTCTTCCTTCTCACAAAAGTATAAAATATTAACTAAAATTCAAACAAGACCCACACATTTTTTTGTTATATGAGTTCCCATAGGTGTATATGGAGATTATGGTTTGAAAAACACTAAGAAGTAAGAATAAATCCATAGATAGTCATGCAAACCAAGTTAACACAACACACAAATGTAGGGAATAATAAGAAATCATTCATACATAGAGGTAACTTTTTACATAGAGTGCACAAAATTGAAAAGAGGTGAAAATGACTATTTTAATTAATACAAAGTCATGAGCCTCTTTATAGTTGTAAAGAATGAAAAATACATGTAAATCTACAAAATAAACTAGGAAGAACCCCTTAAAATGAATGCCAACATATATTTTATCCCTCATAATGGTATAAGAGAGAGAGAGAGAGGATGTGGTAGGGAGAGAAACCCTAGCCATGGCCCTACTAGAATCTAACATGTCTACCCAAAAAACATGAGTTGAAGGCATAGGAAACATTCAAACACCATGGAAAAACTCCATAATTGATGATCTAATGATGAAGTGTAGAAACCCCCATGAAATCCATTAAAAAATATGGTATGTTTATGGCTGCCTAACATAAAGTGGGTCTGTAGTGATGAAAGAAGCATGTAAATCACTTTTTCCCAAAAATCATGTCACAAATGCATTAAAATCTATCATGAAGTCCCCACAACATAGTATTGGGTAATTGCAAGAGTTTTTGCATGTTAATGGCCTTGCAGAGGGAGGTAGGTGTAGAAAATAACACCTTGGCATCATCCTCTACCTTTTACAATAGTTTTCCTTGACTTTAGTTCCTCTATATTTCTCTATCAAACACTTCAATTTATTTATCTTTGGTTTCCTTACATTCCTCTTCATCTTACCTTAGCTTTTCTCTATCGGCAGGTTGGTGGGACTTAGGAACCTCGTCAAGGGTTCCCATGGTTCCAAGAACCATGAGAAGCTCTGGCATATTCCTTCTTTCACATTTATTTTTATTCCTTATTTCCTCCCACCTTGGATCCTTCTCGTTCCATCGAGGGTTCCCAACACCTTGAGAACCTGCAACCACCTCCTTGTTCTTAATCACTTCCTTTGTGTCAGGGGTTCCACAAGAAATGGGAACTAATAGTTCTTGGTTCCTATGGAACCTTCAACTTTTACTTCATAATTTTTCTCATTGGTCATTAGGTATTGGAGGGGGATGAAGAACCTCATTAGAGGTTCTCATGGTTTCAAGAACCATGGGAATCTCTAACACCTTATTTTATTTTCTAATGTTCTTTGGGAACCTTTGTCAAGGGTTCCTTTGGAACTAGGAACCAATTCTTGAGGAACCTTTGATCATGCCTTTATCTTCCTTTCAGGGCTAGGCTACTTTGTTGAGGGTTCCATGGGAATTGGGAACTATTGGTTCCTTGTTCCTATTGAACCTTAAACCTTAATATTACTTGTTGTCTTTGGTTTGTGGTACCATTGAGAACCCTTGTCAAGGGTTCCATACAAACTATGCCTTTATTTTCCTTTTCTTGGTTGTTGGGGCTTGGAAGGGGGACCAAGAAACTGTCAAGAGTTCCTTTGGTTTTGAGAACCAAAAGAACCTCCAACCTTTTATTTTGTTTTCCCTTTCCATGGGTTCCATGGGAACTAATAACCAATGGTTCTTAATTCCTATGGAACCTCTAAATTCCACTTATTGAAAACCTTTGTTGGAGGTTTCGTGGGAACCATGAACCAATGATTTCTAGTTCCTACAAAACCTCTGACTTTAATCTTTTCCTTCCTTTGGTAAAAGGAACTTAGCACTTATGCGTAGGGAGGAACTAATTAGAGGTTCCATAAGAACCAAGAACTGTTCATTCTTCGTACCCCTAAAATTATCGATGACCTTTGTAGAACATGTTCCCAATTGAGTAGGAACCTTTGACAAAGGATTTCTTTATTGACATAAAAGATCTAATGCCAAGTACTTAGCTAGTTTTCATATTTTGATGTGGTGAACTTACTAAAGCACAAGGAAGGAGAAATAACTAACATAAAAGCACATTTTGACATTGATGAACCCACTACAATCTCTCAAATTGGCTATAACTAGTGGATAATACAAGGGGGCACATAGTGTCAACATTTTAGAAAATTCTATAGGATGTTTTCTTGTTAAACATGGAGAACCAATGGCCTTAAGAATCCATTGGGCATATGAGTCACAAGGCTTAACAATTAAACAAAAATGGCCTCAAAGCACCACAAAAAAAGGAACAACATGTGTAGAAAGCACTTGGAGGGAAACACACAACCTAAACCATACATCCTTGAAACATAAAAATGTGGACACCCTAAGTTTAATTCCCAAAACCTAAGGTTAATGTTCTATCATTTCTAGGATTTCCTTAGGATGCAAATTAACAAGGTGTATAGATTGACTTTCAACCTCCAAGGTGAGTCAATCAAACCTGGATTTGATCCTTTTGAGTCTTAGGAATGAATTGGAAATCATTTGGAATGATTAACCTAATGCTCCTATATTCCCTAATATGTAAATTACAAGATCTCAACAACTGATAAACAAAAAAAATTAAGTTTTGAAAAATTTAGAAGGCATAGAATGACTCTGTACCTACCAAAAAAAATTGGTTTGGCTATATCTACAAGGATTGGGTCACCCAATGGCTATTGAGTCTTTGTTAAGGTGTCCTGCTCAACTTCTGGGGTCTTCTAGTACTAGATCTGAGCTTTTTCTTTCTACTTGCAAAGTTGTCAGAATGTCATTAGTAAATTGTGTAAGTGAGTCTCTGTGATTTGATAAGATGTATGATAAAAAATACAACAATAAAAATATTTCCTTTAAGATCTCTTCAATCCTCTTCAAACCTGTAACCTGCATATTCATAAAGAGGGAAAATATTTGCCGTAGCGGGGGCTTTGGCCGAGATTGGAAATCAATAATGGTGCGATGACAATTGAGTAAATCGCGTATTGCCGCCAATACCTCAAAGATGAATTGCAGCAAACTATTAATATTAAATGCTAATATTGGAAACTAATAGCACGACGTGGTGTTTTATGCTTGATGCGAGATTCTTGTCTAGTCTCAAATGATGAAAGGACTAGGTATTTATAGGAATTTTATCCAATTTCCCAAAAAATAGATCTTAGAAGCCAACATTTGCAATTTGAATTTTGGATGTTAAAATTCCACCAACAACATATTTAAATTTGGGTCTTGGCTAAGAAAAGGGACTTAGTCAACCATGGGAAACTCGGTCCTAGCCCAAATTTCTAGGACACTCAAAGTTGAGGATAATTTAATGTATGGGTGCATTTGATTAATGCTTGTCCTTCTTCAGAAAATGGTAAAAATTAGGCTTTGTAATGCATAATTTGGAAAATTATGAGCTTAATTAAGTCCAATAAATTAGGGGGACAAAACATAATTGTAAATTGTTAAGGTGTATAATTTTCTACACTAAATTTAGCCCCCACTTTAGTGAGAGTATGAACTTAAACTCTGACTCACACTAAAGTAGAAAATATGGGTCAAGAGGGGTTCAAATGTATAAATATTGAAGAAATAGGATGACAAAGGATCAAGGGGGAGTGCACAAGCCCCTAGGATCCAAGATCCTATGGAAAACCAACATAAGCACAAAGGAACCACATACATGTATGATATGCGGCAAAACAAGATACACAAACATACATGTCAGAAAAATGAAGCATATACGATGAAAACACATGGTATGATGGAACATATAGATGATGATGAAATGAAAACAAACATGATGTAAACACGAAGAAGAAACACAAAAATGAACACAACAAAACATAAGGTTAGAAATAAAAGATTCGAGTCAGTAAGGAAAAGAGACCTTAGTCTTAAAAATTGTCTTGAATACCAAATGTCATCAATCGAATAAAGAAAATGCTTCATGGGGGTTGAATTCATACACATCACTCATGAAGCACAAGGAATCACTAGCAAGAAAAGTGTATTATGATAGGTGGTCATGTCAAAAGGGTGTTCATGACTCACATAATAACAAAGTTTGATATTTTCTAGGTGAATCAAAAACTAGGAGACACATGGGCTAGTGAAGTCTGATATTCACTAGGTGAGCCCTCGGGATAAGGAAATATGAGAGACACACACTAGGTCTACAAGGTGTGCACATAACAAACATACCATGAGTTATATTCACTGATAACCTTGATAAGGTGCCACAAGATGCTATGTCAATGCTACACTAAGTTCAAATCCTATGAATAAAGTGAAGAAAAATAAGCTACACATGGTTGGAAAGCTATATTATGCCAAGTTCCATGAAATAAAAAGGTTTGCACATGGCTAGAAAGTTGTATTATGCTAGGTTCCATGAAATAAAAAGGTTTAATGTCTCAGGGGATGAATATTCCAAGGTTAAAAATCTTAAGGGATGTTGTCATAATATCACCACACAAAAGGTAACAATCAAAGGGGTTTTGCTTAATACATGAAGGTCACACCTTAGGGAACATCACACATGACATCACCACCAAGAGAGGACTAGTCAAAGAATATAAAATCACATCCTAGGGAACACTAACCATAGAGTTACTACCAAGAATAATGTATTATACCAAGAAAAGTCACATTCTTATGGGACATCAAGTCCAATATCACCATAAATGAGACAGTCACATAGATTAAGAAGGCCACACTATGTTTGAAAAGGTCACACGTCCTAGGATATGTATACTATCATCACTAAGAAGGGACCATTTCCTATGCAAACAATGAGCAGAGGACTATATGCCCCCCCTTAAAATGTTAGTGTACGATAAAGAGGGATACCAAGAAGGAATACACCTAGGACAAGGCTACCTAACCCCTTTCCCCCCAATTTTAGGGACAAATATGAGCCTAGATAATGATATGTCGCTCCTTGTGAAGTGAAATGTGATTGCATAAAGCTAATTTTAGACCCCCATGCATAGTAGTGAATACATGTTATGATACTACAACTACCACATGACAAGGAACAACAACTAATACTATTGATGATTATGATTAGGTGTTCAGTATCATTCATACCCAAAAATTCCCCCAGGGACTCATCAGTTTGAAACATATCCCATGACATATTACCACATGTATTGTCTATCAGTTTAGGATGCACCAAGGTCAAAGTTATCTTAGAAGAATCTTGTGTGATGGCATTGATATTAAGTGAAGGTTTCTTTGATGCTTTCATTTATTTTTAAGTACAATAACGAAGACCTCTTGTTGTTTTTTGTGTGGTAGGCTCTATGGGGACATGAATACCTTGTTCTTTCACTCCACATTCTTTTCCATTATAGTCATTTTTTTTCAACAATTGGTACCATCTTCCATAATTTTTTTCCATTTCTTTTAAGGTGTTTTTTCATAGTCACTTTCATCATAGGTAGATGTGTAATCCTTGTTTTTCTTACTACTACAAGTTGTGAAATCTTGTGTCTTGGATGTTTCAGTGTCATATTGTGTTGATACCAACACAACTTCTTTCTCTTTTTGTGATTTTTTTGTAATCTTGTATTCTCCCATGAAAATAGGTGTGAAATATAATGATCCCCAATCATCATCCAACAACTCTATCACATTTGAAAGACACCTATCTTTATCCTCAAATTGTAAAGGTTCCACTTTTGTAGTTGGTGTCAATGTGGTAAGAGGATTCATCATTCCTATTTTAGTTTGTAAACAATTTTTAGACTTAGGGTCAACTTTTACCGTGTGAACCTTATTGTTGTATACATACTTTAGTGAATGATGAAATGTTGAAGGAATTGCATTCATTTCATGAATCCATGGTCTACCCAAGAGAATATTATATGAAAGATCCTGGGGCATGACATGGATAGGATTTTGTAAAGTAATGTATTTGACTTAGACAGGTAATGTTATCACACCCAACAGTTGTTTTCCCTCATTTTCAAAACCACAAATAGACAAAACTACTAGTTGGATTTTAGTATTTTCCACTCTAATGTTATCCAAAATATTTACACTACAAATATTAAGCCATAAACCATTTTCAACAAGGGTATGCCTAATCCCAACTTTGTTAATTTAATAACCAATATCATCAAAGCACCATTTTGTTTTTTGCATTTCTAGAGAAGGTAACTCAATTGATGAAAGACAATGTCCAAATTAGGTTGATTTATATTCTCAATCAAAGCTACCACATCATTTGGTTGCACATGAGGGGGGATTACAATGTTTTCCAATTCCTTTTGTAGCATGTCATGGTAAGCAAGTGATGTTTGAATCAAATCCCACAAGGATATCTTAGTAGGAGTATTATGAAGTTCCTCAACAAGATCAAATCCTTTATCATTATGTTACAAAATATTAGGTGTGGGTGGGAGATATAATGGAATGGAATTTGGAGTTTTCTTTGGTTGTTTATTGTTCCTAGTATTGTATGTGTGAGCTATAGTGTGATAACTCAGTTACTGCAATACATGATAACTAGTAAGTTGCCTTGCAAAGTTTAGGATATGGCCATAATCACTTGTGAATTCATAACTCTAACAGATTTTATCTCTTGTTGATGATTTTCTAACGAGGGGGGATCTAAGGTGACTTTACTATCTTTATCTAAGCAAGCCATATTACTATATTTTGAAAGAGATGTATCACTGATTTCATCCTCTTGTGCTACAATATCTTCTCAAGTGGGAGAAGCATTGGGAGAGGGACAAAAAATATTCTCATGACTCACTGATTGGATCTTTTGACACCAAGATACCTTCATCACAAGTAGGAGGGGTATCAAGAGAAGGACAATTATGATTTTCATGACTTCTATGATTGAATACTTTTACACGAAAACATTATCACAAGTGGGAGAGATGTTGGGAGATGAATGAAGACTAGAAAAAGTGATATTAAGAAATGTGTCAATGATTTCATCTTCTTGCGATATAATATCTTCCCAAGTAGGAGAGGTTTTGGAAGAGAAACAAACAAGATTCTCATGATGCTCAATGATTGGGTCTTCTAACACCAAGATACCTTTATCACAATTAGGAGAGGTATCGAGAGAAGAACAATTATGTTTGTCATGATTGTCCATTATTGCATCCTCTTACACCAAAACACTCTCACCATTAAGAGAGATGTTAAAAGATGGGTGCAGAATAGGAAAAGTGATATTTAGAAATGTGCCAATGACCCTATATATCCAAGCTCTCTCTCCACTATCTACTTCTCTATCTCATCTTTCTATCTATCTCCCCTTCCTACCTCTCCCATCATCCCTCCTTATCTACCTCTCCCTCCCTCCATATGTATATCTCTCTTCTCTCTATATTACATCTTCTCTCTTTCTTAGATATCTCTAAATTATTTATTATTTAGGGTTTAGGGCCTATGGTTTATGGGTTTAGGGTTGATGGTTTATGATGGAGAATTGAAAGTTGAGGGTTTAGGGATTGAATTTAATTATGTAGGTTTCAACATGTTAAATTATTAATGTTGGGTTTTAGGGTTTAACATATAGGGTATAAGGTTTATGAATTAGGGTTTAGGTTGTAGGTTGTAGGGTTTATGATTGACAATATAGGGCCTAGGGGTAAGGGATATGGTTTGGGGTTGAGGGTAAATGATATAGGGTTTAGGGTTGACTATATATGGTTGAGGGTTTATTATATAGGCCTTAAGGTCTAAGGTTGAGGGATAGGTTTTAGGTTTAAGAGGGTATATGGTTTAGGGTTGAGAGTTGAGGGTTTATCCTATAGGATTTAAGGCCTAGGGTTGAGGGATAAGGTTTAGGGTTGAGGGTATAAGGTTTATGGTTGAGGGTATAGGGTAAAGAGTTGAGTATATGGTTTAGGGTTGTGAGTATAATATTAAGTTCTAAGGTTTAGGTTTGAGGTTATAGGAACCTTGAGGGTTGAAGGTATAAGTTTTAGGGTAGAGTGTATAGGTTTTACGACCTAGGACTGAGTGTAGGGTTTAGAGTATAGGGTATATGATAGAGTGTATAGGGTTTAGGTTATATTGTTTAGGAGTGTATAAGGTCAAGGGTTCATCCAATAGGCTTTAGGGCCTAGGGTTGAGGGATATGGCTTAAGGTTGATGGTATATGATATAGGGTTTAAGGTTGATTGTAAATGGTTGAGGGTTTATTATATAGGCCTTAGGATCCAAGGTTAAGGGATAGGGTTTAGGGTCAAGAGGGTATATGGTATATGGTATAGCGTTGAGGATTGAGGGTTTAGCCTATAGTTTTTAAGGCCTAGGGTTGAGGGATAGGGTTTAGGGTTAAGGGTATAGGGTATAAGGTTTAGGGTTGAGGGTATAGGGTTTATGGTTTAGGGTATATGGTTGAGTATATGGTTTAGGGTTGAGAGTATAAGATTGAGTTATAAGGTTTAGGTTTGAGGGTATAGGAACCTTGAGGGTTGAAGATATAAGGTTTAGGGTAGAGTGTATAGTGGGTTTGAGTGTAGGGTTTAGACTATATGGTATATTATATAGTGTATAGGGTCGAGGATTCATCTAATATACTTTAGGGCCTAAGGTTGAGGTATATGGTTCAGGGTTGTGGGTATATGATATAGGGTTTAGGGTTGACTATGTATGTTGACAGTTTATTATATAGGCCTTAGGGTCTAAGATTGAGGGATAAGGTTTAGGGTCAAGATGGTATATTGTATAGGGTTGAGGGTTGAGTTTTTAGCCTATAGGCTTTAAGGCCTAGGTTTGAGGGATAGGGTTTAGGGTTGAGGATATAGGGTACAAGGTTTAGGTTTGAGTATATATGTTTAGGGTTGATAATATAAGATTGAGTTATAAGGTTTAGGTTTGAGGGTATATGGTATAGGGTATAGGGTTTATGGTATAGGGTATAAGATTTAAGGTTGAGGGTATAGGGTTTAGGGTTGAGGGTATAAGGTATAGGGTATAAGGTTTAGGGTTGAGGTTTTAGGGTTTAGGGTTGATGATATAGGGTATAGGGTTGAGTATATGGTTTAGGGTTTAACCTATTGGCTTTAGTTCCTAGGGTTGAGGGATAAGGTTTGTGGAACTTATGATATAGGGTATAAGGTCTGGGCTTACGGGCATAGTTTTTAAGGTACTCTCCCCCCCATCTGTATTGTTCTCTATCTCACTTCTCTCTCTCCCTTGGATCTACCTCTCTCTCTCTCCACTGTCTACCTAGATCTCTCTATCTCAGCTTTCTATCTATCCCCCCTTCCTACCTCTACCCTCATCCCTCCTTATCTACCTCTTCCTCCCTCCCTATGTAGATCTCTCTTCTCTCTATCTTCCATATCTCTCTTTCTTTGTCTCTCTCCTCTCTATCTCACCTCTCTCTATCTCACACATCTCTCTTTCTCTACCTCTCTTGGAATAACAAATATAAACACAATATGCAAATGCAATGATGAGAATATGCTTAGAATAAAAAATCTAAAGACTTAAGATGAAAATGCAATGATGAGATGAGTTGGATGGACATGAAGACCAAGAAACCATCTTAATACATTGAGTGCAGAGACATATGGAAGAAATAGAGAATGAATATGCACATAAAATCCATGATTAGGAAAGAGAAGAATGACGGTGATGAGAAATAAGAGATGGGATGTGATTAAGTGTATATTTGGAATATAATAATTGAACTGCAATGTAGAGAGCACTTAAATTGATAATGTATGTGATACCATGCACTAGGGTATGAGGAACCAAGGTGACTATGTATCACATGCATACAATAGACACAACAAACACACAAGTTGTTCCAATATCCTACAAAGTCGCGTGAAGGGCTTTGAAGGGGCCGATCTTGGGAAAACAAAATCACAAGAGGATGCCCTAGTGTAACAAAAGATCACAATGAATCTTGGTGGGTACAACACTAGACAACCAAGAAAACATGATCACCAAAAGCCAAGGCATTCCCCTATTTCTACTAGTCAAAGCACACCATGATATGATAGATTGTGGTGACCTCAAGTAGGTAGAGTAGGAAGCTTAGAAACAAAAATTTGAAAGCACCCCAAAAATAATAAGAGATCTCAAATATCCTTTGCCATAAGGATGATAGGTGGGTTGACGTGGTCTAATATGAGGAACAATATTTCTTGTGAAGAGAAAAGATAAATGGGATAGAACCTAGGATTCCTATGACAATGGATAGTCAAGATAATTAGAATTTTAGGGTTGTAAAAAATTTTGTTGTAAGCACCAGTTTGGTGACACACGAACACAAGGGCGAGAACCTAATGACCAAAATATACAAGGTATAGGCACCTTGAGGGTTGAAGGTACTTAGTTTAGGGTAGAAACTGTATAAGCTTTATAGCCTAGGTCTGAGTGTAGGTTTTAGGGTTGAGGGTATATGATATAAGGTATAGGGTTTAGGGTATAGCATTTAAGACTGAGTGTATGGGGATTGAGGTTTCATCCTATAGGATTTAGGGCCTAGGGTTGAGGGATATGGTTTAGGGTTGAGGGTATATGATATAGGGTTTAAGGTTGAGTGTATATGATTGAGGATTTATTATATAGGCCTTAGGGCCCAAGGTTGAGGCATAAAGTTTAGGGTCATGAGGGTATATGGTATAGGGTTAAGGGTTTATCCTATAGGCTTTAGGGCCTAGGGTTGAGGGATATGATTTAGGGTTGAGGGTATAGAGTTTAGGATTGAGTATATAGTTAATGGTTTAACCTATTGGCTTTAGTTCTTAGATTTTAGGGATAAGGTTTATTGTATAGTATATATGGTTGAGTATATGGTTAAGGGTTTAACCTACTGGCTTTAGTTCCCTAGATCTACCTCTCTTTATCTAACCTCTCTTTTTGCACTATCTACATCTCTCTTTATCTCAACTTTCTATCTCCCCTTCATACCTCTCCCCAAATCCTCTTTATCTACCTCTCCCTCCCTCCCTATGTAGATCTCTCCTCTCTCTATAGGATTTAGGGTCGAGAATATAAAATTAAGTGATAAGTTTTAGGTTTAAGGGTATGGGAACCTCGAGGGTTGAAGGTATATGGTCTAGGGTAGAATGTATAGGCTTTATGGCCTAGGGCTAAGTGTAGGGTTTAGGGTTGAGGGATAAGGTATAAGGTTGATGATATAAGGTACCTAGGGTTTAGGGTTATGGATATAGAGTTTAGATTTAAGTGTATAGGTGTTAGGGTTAAGTGCATAGGGTTTTGATAAGTTAAATCCATCATAAGCCTAAAACTAAGCAAAAAACATACACATTTTTTTAAGTTAAAAGCATGTATGTGTTTTATAAAGGTAGATCCACCATTCTGAGCTAAAATTAAGAAAAACATGTACATGTTTTGCTAAGTTAAAAACATGTACATTTTTTGTAAAGGTAAATGCATCATTAAAACTCAAAACTAGATAAAAACATATGTGTTTTCTTAAGTTAAAAGCATGTACGTTTTTTGTAAAGTTAAAAGCTTAGATGTGTTTTATGAAGTTAAAAGAACAAGGTCATCACCAAATTGGAAATTGGACAGGTGTGTGAGGAGAGAAATGTTGGGGTGGTGGGTATACGAGGTGTTGGATAATCCATAATCATTACAAGGAAATGGTGGTGGAAATCCTTGGTATCCAACATCTTGTCAATCACCATCATTGCTCGACTATAAGGTAAGAAAATAGTGGCGACAATTCTTGGTACCCAACACCCTATCAATCACCATTATTGCTCAACTATAAGGTACTGATAAGATTGCTCATGAGATCAACATAGAAAGCTTGTGGCATTGGTGGTTGGTTATGTTGTTTAATCATCGCCATGGCGAATATGAACTTCATAGTGGAGCAATGATGAAGGTACTTTGTGTGAAGCCTGGCCAATTTCTAGTTTGGCAATGACCTCATGCTCTTCCAGTCATGCAACTATTCTTGAGGCTGATAGAGCTACATGTTTAGGTACCTTCACAAATAGAGTCTGTGAAGGTACTAAAAATCAACGCTAATACAAATGTAGAAGGGTTGCTAGTGTTGATTGAGATAAGAGGGACAAGCATAAGATAAGAGGTACAAGCATGAGCACTTTCCAAATTTGAAAGATATGAACAATCCAAAGATGTGTAACTGGCCATCTTGTCCCAAAAGTTAGTGTTTTGTCCAACATCCATAGAAAATCCATCACCTTTCACACAGAATGGTGAGTTGTTCTGTACTAGTTGGCTTATTGAGGCATCTTCAACATAGCATAAATAAGGAGGGAAGGAGGTTTAAGGGGCATCAAAATGGATCTTCACTTTGGTGTTATGTGTAGGTGCCTTCAAGAGTCACATGAACAACAAGTTGAAATATTATTTAGCTTGCATGAAGAAGTCGCGAGGGATGTTGTAATAAAGATTGTTGGTTTGTCAACTTGGGTGGGTGGTCATGTCCATGATGACGTGGTATATGAGAATTTTTGTAAAATAATGGTGTAGATAATGAGCTTCCACTAGTGGGGCATTCATTTTACTAGACACTTGGTTGCTCTGACCAATAAATACATAGTTATGTCTGCTTTGGAAGGCATCCCTATTTCGCCTGGGTGCAATTTTGTGGCATATTTTTTGGATGCTAATGTTTTTGAAAAGGAAAAAAATAGGTTTTACAGGGACCTGAAACCACCAAGTTACTCCAAATTTTTTGGATGCTAATGTTATTGCAAGAGGTGAGACTGCTAATATGGCTTTGAATTTTTATAGGTCTGGGGTAGAGGGGAATGGTATGAAGGCTTTTGAGAAATTCTTGAGCACTAATGGAGATTTAATCTCCACTTCTAATATAGCTCGATGTGGGGAATGTGTTGAGGGCATGAGGTTCATCATGCACAAATATTTGTAAAATATCTCTTTTCTAATAGTTACTACAAATATTTGAAGCATTCTTATATTTTCCATGTTTCCTATTATTGGATGGAATGAATTTGTAGATTTCTAAATAATGATTTTTTTTAAAATATTTATTATATATTATATTATATGATATTAATATAATATAATATGGGGCGGGGTGCCTAGCTTGATTGACTAAAGCATCCTGCAAGAGGTCACGAGGTCTAGTCTCCCCCCAAACCCGTGGTACTGGAAGGCGTGTCACGCTAGCGCCATGGGTCACATGAAAAAAGTTTACCAAGTGTGTTGCGGTTTATAGGGGGGCAGATACCCGACTAATTCCCACAGTCTAAAATAATAATAATAATATACTATATATATTATATTATATAATATAACATAATATAATATATTATATATTATTATATATTATATTATATTATATTATTATATTATATTATAGTATTATATATTATATATTATATTATATATTCTATTAATAGATTATATTATATTAATATTATATTATATATGTAGACACATAAAATGTATCGATTGATCCTATACACCTGATCCTGATTACTAACACCAGTTCATCCCGAATCATCTCCTTTGCTAGTCATTTAATCAAATAATCTTTATTTGATTAAATTCATCACATTTCATCTCTTAATTAAATAAATCACTTTGTTTAATTAATCCTATAGTCCCTCTTTTAATTAAATAATTCATTTTATTTAATTAATCTCTAAAGTCATCTCAATTTAAATTAAATAAATTTATCTTTATTTGATTTAAAACTAACATCATCCTCTTTAATTAAATAAATCAAACTTTATTTAATTAAGTCTAAAATCATTATTCCTCTCATTTTGATTTATTTAAATCCTAATATCTAAATCAAATTGTCAAATCGGCTAATATCTTTTTAAATTAATCAAATCCTGACTAATCCTAATCTTAATCCATCAAATCCTCTAGATTTTGCAACTTGCATAATAAATCAATATATTTGATTTATTAAATGCCTTTTTTCATTCAAAAAGGCATCAAAGGATGGAATATTCTTCAAATTCAAAAAAGTCCCTCCAAAAGGACTTGTCCTCTCCAACAAGGCATTAAAAACCTCTCACATGTCCTTTGCCTTGAGCCAAGTGGCATTTAACTCTTCTTACATCCCCCTAAACATGTCACTTCTTCAAATTCAAATTTCAAATGCATGCACATTGATCAAAATGTGCTCAACCTCCTTCCATTAGCATCTTGGCAAGTGGCACAATGCCATTGGTCCCTCTTTTGTCCCATATTCATCCATTTTGTCTCATCCTCCATCATTCTCATCTATAAATAAGAAGCTTTCATTTGGATTTTGGATCCACAACTTCATGCAAAGACATTAGCTTCATATTTTGAATTTGCTCATCCATTGTTCATCCATTTTCACATTTTCATAGCTAGGTTATGTAGGAATTTCACCAAGGAGCATCAAATCTTCATCAAAGTCATCATTCAAGTTTCCAAGGGATTGGGAAAGGGCCATTTTCCACATCAAAATGGCACCAATTCCCCCATGGGATTGAGATTTTGTTGCATTAAATAGGATTTGATAACTTTTGTTTGTGTTCTTCATTCTATTTCTTATTTTATGTATTTCAAATGAATTCTATGAGGAATGATGATTTAACTTGCATAATGGACTAATTATGTGTTTGTTCTTTGTGTTTGTGCGGGTAGAGGATCACCATTCACATTTTGGCACTAGAAGGAGGGCATAATCTTTCAAAATTTACATGTTTTTTGGTCAAATTTTGTTGTTTTTATATTTTTTGTCTTTCTAGGTCAAACAACGCTGTTGGGTCCAATTGCGACGCATTTGCGGTCTTTGTTTTTCCAAACGACACCCCTAGTTTCACTAGAGCACCCCTCAAATCTTCAAATAGATTCACTTTCATTCCAATGTCGTTGTTTGGACCCAAACAACGCCGCTGCAAAGGGCGCCACCTTTGCTTTCTTGCTTTTTCACTCAATCTTAAAATGGCCGTATCTTGGTCATATTTTGGTCTTTTTCAAAGCTTTTTTTTATGAAATGGGGTAGAATTTCATAAGCGATCCAATGGTGTAGGTGTTTATCAACTTTTATAGAGTTAAAAATTTAAAATTTCCACCTAATGTCAAATCACAATGAAACTTGGTCTAAATTTTAGGGTTTTTATGCTTAATCATTTATATAACCCTCATATCTTCTTGTTTCTTGATATCATCTAGCATTTGGAGCTTTTATTTTAGGTTTTAAAGGATCATGGAGCATGGAAATGAAAGGAAAATCATTATCACATCATTGTAACAAGTGTTTTTAAACACTTTGGGAGCAATTATAATCCCATTATTAAGGCTTTATTATCTTCAAGTTTTAAGACTCAATAATTTTCATTTGGGATTAAAAAGAACAATCAAAGGGATTAAAAATAACCTTAGACAACTTACTACATTTTGTTTTGGGCTTAATAATTGAACAAGCGAACAAGCATACTTCACATTTCAATCTTGGTGCTTAAAAAGAACCAACCCATTCTTGCTTTGAAGGTTAAAATGAACATGTGTCCTTTGTGTTTTGTAATCTTTTACACAAAGTAATCTCATTTAAAAGGGCGCATGCACTTCTCTCGCACTTCACAACAATCACTACTGAATTTGACACCATTTTCCGACGGTCGTTCGTCAGTTGTTCAACAAATATTTGTCGGACAAGCGACAAAATGGCGAAAATATTTGTGTCGCTATTTTTTCGTCGAAAGGCCGATGATGAATTAAACGTCAAAATAACGGCGAAGAATAGTCGGTCATCGGCATCATGAAATGGCTTGGAATTTCGTCAGAATATCGACGAACACTTCGTGTATGCACCGACGAATTACACCAGAATTTTGTCGCCAGTTCGACGAAATGGGCAAGGAGTAGCGTCGAAACAACACTAGATGTTCATCGCCATTTTGACGAAATGGGCAAGGAGTAGCGTCGAAACAACACCAGACGTTCATCGCCATTTCGACGAAATGGGCAAGGAGTAGTGTCGAAACAACACCAAAAGTTCATCGAACATGCAATGAAATAGGCAAGTAGTAGCGTCGAAACAACACCAAGAGTTCATCGAAATTGCGATGAAAAGAGCAAGGAGTAGTGTCGGAAGAACACCAAAAGTTCATTGAAAGTGCGACGAAATGGGCAAGTAGTAGCTTGGAAACAACACCAAAAGTTCATCGAAATTGCGACGAAATGGGCAAGGAGTTACGACGAAACCTTCGTCGCAGCTATAGCAACTTCGACGAACCTTTTCGTTGATTCATCGGTGGGTTTCGTTGAAATTGCGACGAAGCATCAATTTTTTTTTTTTAAAATATTCGTGGAAATGTACCATTGCGGAGACTGACGACTGATCATACATACAGACTGCATATTGGTTTGATGCTTCAAATGATGCATTTCTTATATTGAAAAGTGCATTACCTTATTGAGCTTCTCTTTGTTTCGAGAATAGTTTAATATTCTCTACTTAACAGGGCCAACCACGTGACGGTGGAAGCTCATTTGGCCCGTCCCCCCCCTCACATCACTCTCAATTCCCCATACCCAATCATATAACATTAATCATTCATTCATCCATTAATTACACCGAGAGGCATTTTACAGTCACAACAGGGGTGGAAAAAACCTGAGTACATAAAAAAGAAATGGCAGTTACGTTATAGAAAGAGTGGTTTGTGCTGTCGAAAATCCCATATCACAGCTATTAGTGGTGAATATCAATAGTTACAACCTTCAAATCGAAAGGCAAGGGACACCATAAGGAGGGAATTCAAGCATAATGCATAGCTAAAGTAAATGACGAGCATTTTCTACTGTGAAGTATGTCCTTTCGAAATCGGTAGATCATGAGTGTTTTGTGGTGTGTTCTATGGTGCAAAGAGCCAAAAGATTTGATGGAGTTGAAGGGGACTGCGAACAATCGCCTTTGGAGGAATTGATCCAAGGTCTGAGAGTTTTGGCCTGCTACAACATTCTGAGCAAGATGAGCAAGAGGATCTTCGTGTACTAAGTGTGAAGGTATTGAGCCTTGTGCATTTGCATGTAATTTACCTTTTCTATTCCTTCTAAATATATTCACTGCTATATGAGAATTGATATTGTGTTGATATTTGTGAATAGAAGTGTTCCTCCTCAAGATTTTTACCAGATCATTCTTTATTGTTTCAATGCAAGAAACTAACATCACTAAGGTCTTCTACCGTGCCTACTAATCTTCCAAAGCAATGACAATCATAACAATTGCAACGGAAATATTTCAAAAGAAATGAGCACAGTTTGTGGGAGTGATCACTGGTATATTTACCACACGCATCTACGAGCCATAGAAATGCTTACCCTTCTCTTAGGAGGGCCTCTTCAAGTTGTGTATTTGCATGTGATTTACCTTTTCTATGGCGTCTATTTTTAAATAAAGCCATTTTCAAAGTAATGGTATATTGTGTGTGTACAACCAAAGCAAGCGCAGAGACGCTCAAATTCAACATGGCCCTTCTTTCCCCTGATAGATTTAGCAATCAACCATAGTGAGGACCTCTTATTATTGGGCATGTTTTCAATCAAGAAAAAAGAAAGCCACGACTCTAGAAATATTCTAAGTATTATTTTAATTCATGTTGATCAGATGATACAACCAGAATGTCTGAAGCACAATATACGCAGGTAATGATCATAACCATTGAAGTCCATAAGCTGTTTTTGAAGCATAGATATTGAGATTTTTCTTTTGATTTGAGGGATCAGAATTATCTGGGTTTTCTTTTGATTTCAATTTTAGAATTATTTGAGCATTCTTGATTGGAATTTTACTTTGGGTTTTCATGAATTCTTTTGCAATGTTCACAATTGATTAATTGATTTGTGCATTAATTCATTATGAATTATAGAGTTGTAAGAGCGTTGTAGGGACATGCACATGGACATCTCACTGCAATTTGGCTGGGCATGGTGGAGATTCAATCACTCTTGCTCTTCTCTTAGCAACAATAACTAATGCACGGTAAATATGGCGATGAATGGTATAGACACGCATCTACACGAGGGACCGCATTAAATGGCCTAGTCATTCGTTGTTTTGAGCATTAAATATGGTTGAACGGATTGTGCCTGATTTGTTTCAGGTTTCACGCTGTTCCACAATACAAAATAAGATTTTTGGTAATTTAATATATGGGACTCTTACTATTTGTTTCTATGATATGGTGGAGGTATCTGTTTCAGATTAGATTGTGTAAATAAGGTAAAAATAGACATATTACTTATTTATTTTTTAGAATATTGAAGAATATATTTCTGTTATCTGGTTATTATGAAAACCTATAAGATTTCAGTGAATCAACACCGAGAGTTGTGTTGTCAATGAAAAGGAGTATTGATGGAGAGCCACAACAAATGAAAAATGGAGATAATAATTTTAAAACACTTTGATTATTTATATGGTTAAAATGTTCTGATTATTTAGGCTTTATGCTTTGATTATTTAAAATGCATTTTTGTAGCCACTAATAAGTAGATTATTTATGGTTATCAAAATTGATATTGTGAATTAATTAACATTCATTTTACTTAATTTTTATTTTTATTTTAAAATAAATATTCTAAATTTACTATTGCATATGCAAAAGCACAAGTAAATTTCTCAATTAATATAAGTTAGATTTTTCTAATTTTAAAAACTTAAATATAAAAGAAATATTCTAAATTTACTATTTCATATAAAACTAAATTTCTAAATTAATATACTTAAAATTAAAAATATTGAAAAATCTTTTAAAAAAAAGTATGTTTGATGTTATTCTAAAATATTTTTTGATAATAAAATAGAAATAAAATAAATTTCTAAATTAATATACTTAAAATTAGAAATATTGAAAAATCTTTAAAAAAGAAAAGTATATTTGATGTCATTCTAAAACATTTTTAATAATAAAATAGAAATAAAATTATAAAGGGATGAAAAACAATTATCTTTTCTAAAAATTATAAAAGAAAAGTATACTTGATGTCATTCTAAAACATTTTTAATAATAAAATGGAAATAAAATTATAATAAGTGAAATAAGTAAAGTTTTTAAAATTATAAAAAGTGAAATAGTTAGAGTTTCTAATATTATAAAAATCAAAGCAAAATTATAATAAGTGAAATGGCTAAAGTTTCTAAAATTTTAAAAATCAAGTATAAAATAATATTTTATTATAAAAATCAATATCGTAGTTGGTATTAAAAAAATTATAATAAGTGAAATAGGTAAACTTTTTAAAATTTTAAAAAGTGAAACAGGTAGAGTTTCTAATATTATAAAAATCAAAGCAAGTGAGTTTCTAAAATTAAAAAAAATAAGTATAAAAGAATATTCTAAATTTACTATTTCATATAAAAGTAAGCTTCTATTTTTAAAACAAAATAGAGTTGATGATTTTGTATAGATTTACTTAAGTAATCTTTTTCAATAAAAAATTATTATTATTTATAAAGATAATAAATTTTTAAAAATTGTTAAATCACTACACATAAAAAAGAAGTTTCTAGAATATAGTAAGTTAAGTATGAAAGAGCTTTACTAAATTTAATATTGCATTCTAAATTAAAATATCATAAATTTACTATTACACATAAAAATATTAGGTTCAAGTAGGGTTAGGTTTAATATTAGGTTAGGGTAAAGTTGCAACTAGATTTACACTTGGATTTCTATTAGGTTTAGGTTTAATTTAAGGTTAGGGTTAGGGTTAGGGTTATCATCGTGAATAGGTTTATCATCACAAATATGATTAGGGTTAGGGTTAGCGTTAGTGTTAGGATTAGGGTTAGAATTAGGGTTAGGTTTATAATCATCAAAAATAGGATTAGGGTTAGGGTTAGGATTAAGGTTAGGGTTAGGGTTATGATTATGGTTATGGTTATGGTTATCATCACAAATAGGTTTATCATCATGAATAGGGATTAGGGTTAGGGATAGGGTTAGGGTTAGGGTTAGTGTTAGTGTTAGGGTTAGGGTTAGGGTTATGGTTAGTGTTAGTGTTAGGGTTAGGGTTATCATCACAAATAGGTTTATCATCGCGATTAGGGATTAGGGATTAGGGATTAGGGTTAGGGTTAGGGTTAGGGTTAAGGTTATGGTTATGGTTAGGGATAGGTTTATAAATGATAAAATATAGTAATTTGGTTAAAGTTAGAGTTAAAATTGGGATTAGGGTTGGAGTTATCATCACGAATAGGTTTATCATCATGAATAGGGATTAGGGTTAGGGTTAGGGTTAGGGTTATGGTTATGGTTAAGTATAGGTTTATAAATGATAAAATATAGTAATTTGGTTTGGGTTAGAGTTAAAATTGGGATTAGGGTTGGGGTTATCATCACGAATAGGTTTATCAACATGAATAGGTTAGGGTTAGAGTTAGGGTTAGGTTTAGTGTTAGGATTACGGTTAGGGTTATGACTATGGTTATGGTTAGGGTTATGGTTATGGTTATGGTTAGGGTTAGGGTTATAATTGCGAATAGATTTATCATCATGAATAGGATTATCATCACAAATAGGATTATCATCACAAATAGGATTAGGGTTAGTGTTAGGGTTAGGATTAGGGCTAGGTTTATCATCACAAATAGGATTAGGGTTAGGATTAGGGTTATCATCACGAATAGGGATTACGACACTGGTACATTTTGACCCATTTTTCGACGAGCTCGAATGCCAGGCCAAAATTTTGACATTTCAAATGTCGTCAAAATTCTGACGCAATAATAGCGATGAATGGCCGTTGAAATTTCAACGGACGCTCGTCAAAAAATGGGTCAAAATGTACCAGTGCGATTAGGGTTAGTGTTAGGGTTAGGGTTATCATCATGAATAGGATTAGGGTTAGGATTAGGGTTAAGGTTATGGTTATGGTTAGGGTTAGGGTTAGGGTTTTCATTACAAATAGGTTTATCATCATGAATAGGGTTTAGGGTTAGGGTTAGGGTTATCATCATGAATAGGATTATCATCACAAATAGGATTAGGGTTAGGGTTAGTGTTAGGGTTAGGATTAGGGTTAGGTTTATCATCAGAAATAGTTTTATCATCACGAATAAGATTAGGGTTAGGGTGAGGATTAGTGTTAGGGTTAGGGTTAGGGTTATCATCACAAATAGGATTAGAGTTAGTGTTAGGATTAGGGTTAGGGTTAAGGTTATGGTTAGGGTTAGGATTATCATCATGAATAGGTTTATCATCACGAATAGGTTTATTTATTTAATTTTATAAAATAAAATAAATAAAATAGTAATACTATAAATATAGCACATAATTGTAACACTATATTTCTAAACTCCATTGCTAACTCTAAATCTATTTGTAACCCTAACTCTAACCCTAATTTTATGGTTATGGTTAAGGTTAGGATTAGGGTTAGGATTAGGATTAGGGTTATGGTTATAGTTAGGGTTAGGGTTAGGGTTAGGGTTAGGGTTAGGATTAGGGTTAGTGTTAGGCTTAGGGTTGGGGTTAGGGTTATGGTTATGGTTATGGTTATGGTTAGGGATAGGTTTATAAATGATAAAATATAGTAATTTGGTTAAGGTTAGAGTTAAAATTGGGATTAGGGTTGGGGTTATCATCACGAATAGGGATTCGGGTTATGGTTATGGTTATGGTTATGGTTAGGAATATGTTTATAAATGATAAATATAATAATCTGGTTAGGGTTAGAGTTAAAATTTTGATTAGGGTTGGGGTTATCATCACGAATAGGTTTATCATCACAAATAGGGTTAGAGTTAGGGTTAGGGTTATGGTTATCATCATGAATAAGTTTATCATCACAAATAGGATTGGGGTTAGCATTAGGGTCAGGATTAGGGTTAGGGTTAGGATTATGGTTAGGTTTATCATCACAAATAGGCTTATCATCATGAATAAGATTAGGGTTAGGGTTAGAATTAGGGTTAGGGTTATCATCATGAATAGGTTTATCATCACAAATAGGATTATCATCATAGATAGGATTAGGGTTAGGATTAGGGTTAGGGTTAGTGTTATGGTTAGGATTAGGGTTAGGATTATGGTTAGTATTAGGGTTGGGGTTATCATCACGAATAGGATTAAGGTTAGGGTTAGGGTTAGTATAAGGGTTGGGGTTATCATCACAAATAGGGATTAGAGTTAGGGTTAGGGTTAGGGTTAGAATTACTATTAGGTTTATCATCACGAAAGGGATTATGGTTAGGGTTAGGATTGGGGTTAGTATTAGGGCTAGGGTTATGGTTATGGTTATGGTTATGGTTATGGTTATGATTAGGGTTAGGGTTAGGGTTAGGGTTAGGGTTAGGATTAGTGTTAGGGTTAGAGTTAGGGTTAGTAGTAGGGTTCGAGTTATCATCACGAATAGGGATTAGGGTTAGGGTTAGGGTTAAGCTTAGGGTTAAGGTTAGAGACAGGTTAGAGTTAAAATTGGGATTAGGGTTGGGGTTATCATCACAATAGGTTTATCATCATGAATAGGGATTAGGGTTAGGGTCAGGGTTATGGTCTGGGATAGGTTTATAAATGATAAAATATAGTAATTTGGTTAGGGTTAGGATTATCATCACGAATAGGGATTAGGGTTGGGGTTATCATCACAAATATGGATTAGGGTTAGGATTAGGGTTAGGTTTAGGGTTATGGTTATGGTTATGGTTATGGTTAGGGTTACAGTTAGGATTAAGGTTATGATCACGAATAGGGATTAGGGTTGGGATTATCATCACAAATAGGGATTAGGGTTAGGGTTAGGGTTAAGATTATGGTTATGGTTATGGTTATGGTTAGGGTTAGGGTTAGGGTTAGGGTTATGATTAGGGTTAGGATTAGGGTTAGGTTTATCATCACGAATAGGATTACGGTTATGGTTAGGATTAGGGTTAGGGTTATGGTTATGGTTATGGTTATTGTTATGGTTATGGTTAGGGTTAGTGTTATCATCATGAATAGGGATTACGGTTAGGGTTAGCGTTAGGGTTATGGTTATGGTTAGGGTTAGGGTTACCATCAGGAGTAGGATTAGGGTTAGGGTTATTGTTAGGGTTAAGATTAGGGTTAGGTTTATCATCACGAATAGGATTAAGGTTAGGGTTAGGGTTACGATTACGGTTAAGGTTATGGTTGTGGTTGGAGTTAGGGTTATCGTCACAAATAGGTTTATCATCACAAATAGTGATTAGGGTTATGGTTAGTGTTAGGGTTAGGATTAGGGTAGGTTTATCATCATGAATACGTTTATCATCACGAATAGGTTATCATCAAGAATAGGATTAGGGCTAGAATTGGGATTAGGGTTAGGGTTAGGGTTATGGTTATGGTTATGGTTAGGGTTAGGGTTATAATCTTGAATAGGTTTATCATCACAAATAGGGATTAGGGTTAGGGTTAGGGTTAGGGTTAGGATTAGGGTTAGGGTTAGGGTTAGAGTTATAATTATGGTTAGGGATATGTTTATAAATGATAAATATAGTAATTTGGTTAGGGTTAGAGTTAAAATTTGGATTAGGGTTGGGGTTATCATCACGAATAGGGTTAGGGTTAGGGTTATGGTTATGGTTATGTTTATAAATGATAAATATAGTAATTTGGTTAGGCATAGAGTTAAAATTGCGATTAGGGTTGGGGTTATCATCACGAATAGGTTTATGAACCTAACCATGTTCCACCCCTAACTATAACTTATGTTAAATTTTTATATTAAATATACTAAAATATTATTATTTATCTATTAATATAATAAAATAATATAGGATAATTAATTCATATAATATAATATTATTATTTTTCTTAATATTATTACATATCTAATAATATAATAAAATAATATATTAATTCATGTTATGTGTTGTGTTGCGCGACTACTACTAGCATATATATCTTAAATTTAAGATATAGAAATTACGCCTAGATATATTGAGGCATTTAATTTTTCAATTTAATACATCTCTATTAAAGTTGAATAATGAAAAATTAAATGCCTCGATATATCTCGGTGTAATTTATATATCTTAAATTTAAGCTATATGTGCTAGTAACATATAGCATTCATTCATTCATCCATTAATAACATATAACATTCATTCATCCATTAATAACATATAACATTCATTAATTAACATATAACATTCATTAATTAACATATTCACATTCATTCATTAACATATAATATTCATTCTTTTGGTTTTACATATTATCAAAATATGGTTGTCATGATATGATTACAATCACTTTTTTTTTGTTTCTTTTTTAAAGCTACATAAAGTTGAAGTGGAGTATCGTTTTCTAAATCAATATATGTCCCCCTTTAGTTGTTTTCCCTCTA
>VDFB02347167.1:0-48477 GCA_007258455.2 Sequoia sempervirens
ATTGTTTACTAACTTTACATACCCCACTGATAGGTGTACTGCAAAAATAAGTAGATTGACTGGTGTACCCAGGGTCAACACTGTGACCCTACAATTTTATTAAAATAATAAAACTAAATTAGTTAATCTTGCATTTGACAATTAAATTTTAATAAACTAAATTCAATGAACATGTTCAATTTTACCTGACTGTCAATACCATATGCATCATGCAGAATGTCAGCCACCCTCTCCATCCCCATAGATGCATATGGATCAGGCTACGTAGAAGCATATGGATCCTATGTAGCACCCTCCTGAGGGCCGATAGGGTCATACGAACAAGTGGCTCTGCAAGATCGACACACATGGCCTCGAAGGCCACCACCTGAAGACTCCCCTGGATTGCACTGTACAATGGGGCTAGTGTGGTGGATGACACTCCGAGTCAAGGATGTGATTGCCTGCAAAGTCTCTACATCAGCACTCTCCTTTGCAACTACCGGCATCGCAATTTGCTCACAAGGCAGCCTAGCGAGAGGTCGTCTCACCTGTCGTGTAGGATGCGGCATTGCGGGTGCCTATCTATCTTTGACCCCCACTCCCTGAAACTCCCTCATATCAAAATAATTTAGGATTTGGTTCAATACAAACTCAGTATAATTTCCTAAGAAAATATTGGGGGACTTCACAGTTATTGCATGGTGGGTAATCAAAGACCATATACCATCTGTCATAAAAATGGTTCCTAATCTCTTGGTGGTGGCACCAATGGATAGGAAACCTCTTTGTATTAAGGGTGAGATTTTGATTTGTTCTAGGGTCAGTGAATAGAGAGCACAAATCGCCTTTAGTAATCTTTAAATCTTTAACTTGTTTATATGATAATTTGTCTGCATAATATGCCCTCAATATTTGCCTCCTATTTTTCCATCCAGATATTTGTTGGGTAATTGGATCCACATTTTTTAACAAATCCTTCAATGAATCTGCTAGATGTATCCTTTCTGTGGTTGAATAATTTTGATAACTCAACCTACTAATAAGATCCTCAACTTCTTTTCTATTGTTTTCAATTTCACTCCTCAAATTTTCTTGAGTGCCAGGAGGGTATTGAGAGAATGGTGGGGGAGGTTGATTTTGTTGTTGAGGCTGATTTGGTTGAGGATTTTCCTCCTCTTGTTGAGGATTTCCTACAAATTAAAAAAAAAAACATTCATTTCTAAACTAAAACAAACAAAATCAATTTAAAACTAACAAATTCAAAAAAAATACCAAACAATACTTACCTCTTGCATCTCTTCGTCGTCGTGGTGCCATATTTGTGAAGAAATCCAATTGCTCTTGATGAATTTTGAGCTCTCCAAAAATGCGAGCGTGTATAATAGGGTTTTTGGCCGCGAGCGGAGCTAAAACACAGCAAAAAGGAAATGAGAAATGATTTTGAGTCTGCTTTTTTTTTTGCTTTTAAAAGCCCAAAACGCGTTCGCGTTATAATGCGAACGCGTTTTGGGATTTTTTTTTCTTTTTTGGCCACAAAAGTGCAACCATCTTGGTGCACTTACCCTTTACAAGATTTGTAAATTTTTACAATTTGTCTATTTTTGCAATTAAAGATTGCTAAATCTTTTGCAAAAAACAATCACCTTATTCCTCCAATACAATGCTTGATTTTTCTTTTAAAAAATCATAAAAATATCAAGGCATATTAATTCTCAATACCTTAATTGATTTCTTAAAAATCAATGTAAAAAAAACAAAACCCTAAGTCATGAGTGAGATTACCTTGCAATTCTTATTGATTTCTCACAAAATCAATAAAACTAGGATATTCAAATCTTCAATTTTCACTAAGGCACAAGTATGAATTCTAATATAAAATTACAAGGCCAATGAAATTTGGCCCCTCAAGGTATTAAGCTTCATATTTTTTAATATTTAGCAAAGGATTCCTAAGTTCAAGTTTTCATCAATGTATTGTCAAATGTGAATATCAAAGGCAATTATAATGTTTGACCTAAATCAAATTAGGGAAAGGAAAAAAAAGGAATTCAAACCCTAAAAATAATTTCATTTGTAAACATTGCCTCTGGAAAAAACAACTCTGCCTGAGGATGGCGCTACCATGATTGAGCTTAGTATGTAGCTCGCGTGCTTGAGAATCTTCACCTTTTCTTCAGATAGTTGAATCCTTCACTAGGTAAGCTTGATTTCTGATATATTGTGGCCTTTCCACTTCATTTGAAAATCAATAATGGCCATTAAGGCCACGTCCTATACATACTTGGTCTCTGAATTCTCTTTGTATTCTTATGACTTTATTCTTCTTGGTCGTCCTGTATAAGCTAGGGCTTTTATCTGGAAGATCTATGAGAGAGCTTGTTCGAGGGTTATGGTTCTTCAATGCACACTATGTGAGCTATTATTTATAGCTTTTATGGATTTACCTCTTGAGCTTTTTGGTCTTGTGGCCATGGTTGACATAGTCTCTAATGCATTTTTTACTTTCTGTGCTTGTCTTGCTATCTGGGCTTTCTTGGGCATTGTACATAAGTTTGCCTTGGAATTTTACTTGGGGTTTTGAAACATTAATAGAGCTCCAGCCGCGACTATATGCATTCTCCCATAGGCATGAACTGGTAAGCTCTCATTATTCCACTTTCTCTTTGTTGTTCACAAAGCTTACAAAAGCTTGAAACTATGATAGTTGTGGCTTCTTTGTCTCTTCACTGGACTCTATAGCTCGATCGATCAAAGGAAACTCACATCTTTGTATTCTATGAAACAAAACTAGATATGGGTATTTGTTATTTTGAAGATATCACTCTTACTTTGGGACTTTCCCTTACAGAGCTTGACCATTATGATTTCCTTATGTATTCTTTTGTTTCATACAAAAATCCCCATATGGGTATTTTCTTAAAGTTGTAATAGCTATATTTAAATTCAAAACCCCACTAATGGTAACAAGAATTCGTATACTTTACTATCAACCAAAACTCAGGCTTGACCCAATATGGTATTTATTGACACTCTGAAATACTCAATTTACTCTACATGGGTGTTTGATATCTAGAAGAAATCTATTCATTTGTTTGAAAACCCTCATATGGGTGTCTTGTACATATGATAAAAAATTTATCTTGTTGTTATGATAAAATACCCATATGGGTAAGTTGGAAATGATGAAAATCTGTATACTTAATTTGGAACCCCAATGTGGGTTCGCTCGAAAGAACAAGCAGAAATTTATATTGTTATTTCAAGTTGGACCGAACTCACCATGGAATTCTACTTTCTTAGTTTTCTCTATATGAGCACTTGGAACTTTGAAGCATGTTTCTATCTAGATGCATCTTCTATTGTGTTGTTTTTGTCCTCATATTTCACATCTTAGAATAAGAACAATTATGATCTCATTGTTTAGTGACCACATGTACCCTGATAAAATAGTGGCATCTATATTCTTTTCATGCCACTTTGATGCTAACTCCTTATTGATTTTTCTTGAAGAACCACATGATGGTTGGATTTTTGATTCTGTTTCTTGAACTTATGAAAATATTTCAATTGAAATATTGTAGTTCTATGGACTGCACCCTTTTTTACAACCAGCTAACACCTTTAGAAGCACATTATGTTATGCTTTGTCATTTTCTTGTTCATTCTGGAAGCACCCTTCTCACATTGTAATCCCTAATACTACATTTTCACTCTAAGCCAAACTAGAACTGACTGTTTCATTGATCATTTGAATGCATTGTCTGTCCTTTCATACTCTTGTGGTTCAACCTGGCACTCTTCATGCATTTTTTATGCTTCATTTAACAAAGTTGTTCCATGAGTCTAAAAAAATTCTCTCCATAGAGGCATTATGTATGCCTATTCACTATCCTTGATTGAAAGGAAGAACACCGTTGATCTTTGCATGATATTATAAATATGACGAACCAATAATACTATGGAAAAAGAATATAAACCATCCAACAAATGTTTGAGATGAATATACTTAGTTAAATGATTGAGTAGATTAAACTCATTGTTCACCTGTAGCTTTCAAAAAGCATTTACATGATTGTTATGAATGCGCAGTTGGTGTAATGGCTTGATGGATTACTTTCCTTTACTCTTTCAATTGTATATCATTTATTTTCTTAATGAATATGATGATGCAATCTCTTTCTCAGCCCACTTGTAATGTATAAGGGGTAGCATGTCGATCTCTACCCTTGTGGGTGCCCATTTTTCTCCGCATGCTTGGTCTTCAAATGATAATCAGCTTCATGATTTTCCCTATACCTACACAAAGAAACAAACAAAGTTAGCATAAACAATAATATATCATGATCATGTTGATGTTTCTCCTTCAGCTCACATTCTGCACTTTTCTTGATTGTTTCAGTGCATGATTAGCAGCAAACTAGATTATTGTTGATGGTTCATATAGGTATCTTCATAGTCAGAGCCTATCACATCCCTCTCTTCCTTTGTGCAAGTCGACAGAGCTCAAGAAGAAAAATGGTGCACCACTTCAACATCGATCGTCAACCAATCAGGTAATGATGATTATGTTGTTACTTATGTGATTTCTTCTTTTGCTTCTTCCATAGTGTAGTGTGCTACTAGTGATGCACTGTAACAGTCACATCCACGACTTGTGTGGATTTTTGATCTCATCTTTTTCTTTTCATTTTGAAAACAAAATGCATCTCAATGCAATGTTGTATTATCATTTGAATTCTATGAATCAAATAAAAATATCTAAATATGAATCACTTTATGAAATAAAAGAAAGCAATTGAAATGCTTTATTGTTGTATGCTCAATTTTGTACTTCATTTAATTGTAAAGTATTGAATAACAACCTCTAAGATTTTGATTCTTCTTTTCAAAGCATGACTATCACTTAAAGAATAATGAACAAAGTGCAAACAACACTTAAACATAATGTAGAAATAATTGTATTTCACTTTAAGATATAATAATGTTCAACCAACTCCACCAATTGAGTTGTAGCAAAAAATTGGTAACTTTTTGGCGATTTCTGCTAAATGCTTGCCTGCTAAACATAGATCAGTTGCTTTAAAGTACTCTGTTGGGCACGGAGTCAAATATGCCCCTGCATGAATCTCAGAAATTTGAACAGCAACACTCCGAATAGCAGCAAAATAAAACAAAATAGAACTAAAAGCAAACTAACATGCCTCAATGACCAACAGAACATGTGCAACAGTGCTTCGGGAAAGAAAAACTATTGAAAGTAAATGTGCAGAACAAACTTATTTGCAATACTACTCTACTTATCTACAAGATAGAACTTATCTCAGAGGAAATGCTTGAGGTGGATCCCATTAATTGGGATAGAAAGAACCTCACCAGTCAACTTGGAAAGTTGGAATGTGTTGTGTTCCTTGCACTTCGTGATCACATAAGGCCCATCCCAAATTGCATCAAACTTGGACTAAAAACTAGATCTCTGACAATGAATGCACGTGGTCTTTGCCTTTTATCAAAAGAGTTCTTCATTTGAGCTTGATGTATCTCCAACTGTCTAAGAGCTTCCCTTTTGGTTTCTTCAAGCTCTACTAGCTACGCAAATCTCACTTCAAGAGGTTGTTCATTCAACAATTCCAGTCCTTAACATAACTTAAGGTCGACAACTCAATAGAAATAGGTAACTTAGCTTCTTTACCATAAGTTAGAACAAAAGGTGAACAACCAATGGCCCTTTTAGGAGTTATTATGTCAGGCCATAGGGCTAACCTAATATTTTCATGCCATGTCTGTTGATTATCCTCAACAGTCTTCTTGATTATCCAAATCAGATTCTTATTTGTAGATTTCGCTTTTCCATTGCCCTGTAGATAATAATTGGAAGACGTGTTCAAATAATAATTATTCCTAACTGACCAATCAGAGATCCTCAAACCAATAAAAAACAAACCATTGTTAGAAATGATTGAATTTGGAACACCAAATCTCAACACAAGATCTTGATAGAAGTTAAGTACAAAAGTATCATTTGCTTCTTTGAAAGCAACAACTTTGGTCCATTTTGTAAAATAATCTGTAGCAGTAAGAATCCACTTATGACCTGCGCTTGAAGGTAGATTGATAGGACCAATAAAATCTAAGCCCCACTTAGCAAAGGGCTATTCTACCTGGATTGGATGAAGGGGCAGCAATACAAGCCTCTGTTTTCCAGAAAATAAAGCACATTTCTCACATTTTTTAACCCAAGCAACAACATCTTTAAATAGATCTAGCCAGTAATAACCAACTCACATAATTTTCAGGGTTGTTGTTCTTGCAGCAAAGTGACCTCATGAAGGTCCATCATGAAATTATGCTAAAAGCTTGTCAACTTGATCAGGCTGAATACAACACAATAAAACCCCTTGGAAATCCCTCCTATAAAGAATGCCATCAATGATTGCATAAGGGATGGCTTGTAATCTGTAATACCTTCTTTTTGCTTTGTCTAAGCCATCTGGGCACTCACTAGTTTGCAAAAAATGTATCATCTGCTACAACCAAGTAGTAGGAGACATTGGAACAACACCTGAAACACCATTATTTAGCACTATATCTATATTTTTAGCTTCTTTTAAATTTTCATCTTCGTTACCAACAATCTACTCACACAAACCTTTTCTTCTAACGAGCTTAGTTACCTTTATATCAATGTCAAATTCCATTATCTTAGTAATCCAACCAACACGCTTATCATTTATATCTTTGTTAAGAAGAAAATTATTAACAGTTGAATGAGCTACTAGCAAATGGATCTTGCTATTGGACAACATATGCCTAAATTTTTTTAAACTTCTCACAACAACAAAAACATGCTTCTCAAAAAAAGAATATTTTACTTCATAATCATGTAACACTTGGCTAAAAAATGCAACAGGCTACTCCAAGCCTTCATCGTTTTGCTAGCATAACATAGCTAAAACTGTATCTACTCCTCCAAAGGCATATAGAATGAAGTCTTTGTCAAAATTTGGATTGACGAGCGTAGGAGTAGCTGTGAGGGCTTCCTTAATCTTCTCAAAGCTCCTCTTACCTTCCTTTTTCCAACTAAAAGGCATATTCTTTTTAAGCATAGAAGTGAGAGGTTATAGCAAAGATGCAACATTCGGTATGAACCTCCTCATGAAATTTATTCTTCCAAGAAAGATTTGCAAGCCTTTCTTATGAGCTAGTAATGGCAATTCTAGAATTGTAGAGAGTCTTTCAAGGTCTATAGAAATACCTTGCTTTGAAACAATATGTCTGAGTAGTTTTCCTTTGTGCACTAAAAATATACACTTCTTTGGATTGAAAGACACTCCGAACTCTCTGCATCTCTAAAAAATCTGCTCCAAATGATCAAGATGTTCATTAGCATTTCTGGGAAAAATAGTAATGTCATCTAAATATACCAGAATGATTTTTTTCATAAGGTTGTGAAAAGCCATATCCATCACTCGCTGAAACGTTGCTCTGATATTGGATAAGCTGAAAGGCATCTTCTTGTAAGCCATTGTGCCCCACTGGGTGGTAAATGTTGTCTTGAACTGATCCTCTTGCTTAACTAGAATCTGGTTGTATCCTAAGTAACCATCTAGCAAAGAAAGCCTATCAGAACCAGAAACTACGTGTAGAATTTGCTCCATGGAAGGGAGTGGGTAATGGTATTTTAATGAAGCCTTATTTAAATCTCAAAAATCAACACATAATCTGATTTCCCCACTCTTCTTCCTAACTGGAACTAAATTTGACACCCAAGAGGTGTGCTTGATAGGAAAAATACTACCACTCTCAACTAATTTATTTAGTCCAACCTTCATAAGGTGCTCTAACTTGGGGTTAAGCGGTCTCTATTTCTGCCTTACTTGTTTTGCATCAGGTTCAAGTTCAATGGTATGCTAGGCTAGTTTTGGGCTAAAACCTCTAAAATCCTTATACTCCCAAGCAAACACATCATTAAATTTTAAGCATAAAAAAATAAATGCTTGGAATTCCTCTTCATTACATACCTTTCCCAACGTGAGAAGTTTTCCTTTGAAGATTTCAATGGCTACATAATGTTCTTCTTTAACAATCATGCTGCACTTGTCCTTACTCACTTGGTCATCTGAGTTGAACATAGATTCCAAGGTCACCAATCCTTTTAGCAGCTTGTTGGTCTTCAATTGCACAATCTGGTCGTCACATTGCTATTGCCATTTTTGTTGGTTTCCATCTACAAAATCAACTTCAACAATCATGAAATTTACAATTTGCTCATCACTGTCAAAAACCTGCCAACTCACATTATTGTTAGACAGGAGGGTCTGACCACTATTTTTACATATTGATGTGCCTCTACTTTATGAATCTCATTGGGAATATCAAATTGGGCTCCTATGGCAGCAAGCCTATTAGCATGTTTATTTTGATTACGAGGAACTGAAATTATATTAAAACATCAAAATCTTCCATCAAAACCCATACACAATGCTTATATTTCTTAAGCAAATCATTCTTGGAAGCATTTAAATTTTTGATCTGATTTACAATTAGTTATAAATCACCATAAACTTGCAAGCATTTAATACCCTATTTGTGGGCCCATTCAAGGCCATGCACCAACGCTTCATACTCAACTGTATTATTGGAACAACCGAATGTAAATTTGAAAGCTATATAGTATTTACCACCTTCGGGTGATATCAACATAGCCCCACCTCTAGCACCAATACTGCTTCTCGAACCATCAAAATAAAGCTTCCAAAGCTCATTTCCTATTTCTGCAAACTATTCCTCCTCTTTACAAAGATTAGACATATCACAATCAGGCTCTCAAATCATATAGACTCCTAATCATATCTCATCTGTGTGCTGAAATGGATCAAGCTCGTGATCTTCAGCTACCCTTTCATCTAGATTGATATTTTCTATATGGGTGCTATAGTCCAAGGTCATGGTTTTCTCCTCCAATATAGGGGTGGCGTAGAGGTTAGCGCTTATAGGATTTGGTGAATATGGTTAGATATGGTCTTTGGCAAGAGGCTTAGACTTAATTGTCACTTTCGTACCATACCTTGTTTTAAAAAAAAATGAGATTAATCAGAAGATAAAAACCCACCCAACTTGGTTGTAAAATCCCTCGAGAGACAAATGGAAAACTACAACTGTAAGTCAATGACATGTATATCCTAATGAATAGAAAAACTCGGGGATGCGTACAAGGTAAAAGCCAATTTTTTGATAATACCAACAATTTTAGTAGTAGACCCATCTAGTTGCACCACACCCTTTTGAGGAATAGGCTCATAAAAAAGACCTAACTTATCAGCTAAACTCTTAGGCATGATTGAACTACTGGCACCTAAATCAAACATACAATTATGAATGATTTTATCATCAATGATCATACTTAAGTAGAAGGGGGAGGCTTTACCTCTTTGGTTTTTTTCTCAATTTTATCGTCCAAATCATTAGCCAACACGACCTTTGCAATTCCTTGATTAGTTTAGTTAGAAATAGACAACTCAGCTAAAGCACTCTACAGTAAACCTTTCTGCCCTACAAGGTGTAAAGCCTCAAATACTGACATAGTATCAGTGGTTTTCTTAAGATGCTCAATAATATTAAATGATGAAGAATTTATCTTCTACTATTTTTTTGTGACAGCAACATTGTTTAGTCTCTGCAAAGGCTAAGAATGCGTTCTTGACTGCTCCTTGCTAGGTATCTCTTGGATTTTTTGCAGAATCTGTATCTTAGGCTATGTTGTAGCATTAACATCTAATGAAACAGGGTACTTAATGTTTCTAGGCTGCTACTGTGAACTTCTAGCTTGTTGTTTTAGATCCATGGCTCTCTTTTTTGACCTGGTATTAGCTGAAATAGGAGAGTTTTGTTGTTCTTGACCATTCACGCCACACAATTCAGAGCTCTCCCAGTTCAGCAAGGCAACTCCCATGTTATCTTGTTATTCTTGATTATGATCTACAACATTTTTTGAACCAGCATAATTGTTTTGGACAATCAAAGCCTGATTTCTCATTCCATTTGTGCATGCTGATTGGTTATGGGGCTGATTGCATGGATAACACCAATCACAATCCTGGGAAACATTATTTTGGGGCACAAGCTCCTTTGATGAACTAGCTACGTTTGGATTGTATGGCTAGAATGGCCTAGGGTTGAAATTCCTTCTTTGGGCTTGGTAATCGTTCTAAAAAGCAAATCTATTTGGCTAGTTTTGCTAATAAGGGGCTTGATAAGGCTTATATTCTTAACCAAAATGTTTTTTAATGGTCACAAAATCATTTCCAAAGGTCTTTAATATGATTTTAATCTCTTGCATCTCCTGATTTGGGGTTGGGGAAACAATTTCTTGGGCTACGTTATGATAGCCTATTGTTGGAAGAGGCAGGACAACAACTAAGGGAGGTATAGCAGCAAGGGTAGGTGGTTGTATTTCTCGAAACAAAGGCATAAGAGGTCTAGGAATTATGTTTCCAACTTGGATGAGACAGTTTTCAGCCCTAATGGCTATGTCATAGGCGTTGGGGAGTGTATTCCCTCCCATAGACTGAGTCATGACTGCAATTTTACTATTCAAAGCTTTTAAGTAAAACAAAAAAGTGTGTGTTGGTAAAGGTTTTATCATTGCAAGAATCTTGTCCCAGGTTCTTTGAAATTGATAGTTGAAATTAGCCAAGTGGTCATCCAATGCCCTCTAAATGGTGCTCAACTACTCCAACAAAGACAAATTATCAAATTTATCAACAAAATGTTGATATAAACCATTACCTAATGCATCCCATGTCATGATTGAGTTGGCTATGAGGCCTTTGAACCATTGTAATGCCTTCCCTTTGAGCGACACAACCAACAACCTTAAAGGGACATTCTCCTGTGTGATGTTGTGAACCAAGCACAATGTGGCTACATCACAGATATGCTCAACCAATGTTGTAAGGTCCTCCCCAGTGAAGTATGGGAGACTTCTAAGGACTGTAACTAGGATGTCATCATGTTGAATGATGTTTAATGGAGTACCTCCATTGAAATGCATGAATGGGTGTTGCCTTGCTGCTGCCATTAACGGTGTTTGTGAAATTGGAACTGATACTCCTGTGAGAAAACCAAGGAACTAAAAATTGGAGGTGTTGACTTTGATCTTGCAGGTGTCTCAAAAATCCTTCTTGCTATTCTGCCTCTTCTTCATGGTGGGGACAACTCTCGATACTCGAAAGGTGCAGTACTTGATCTTGTTTGTATCTTTCTCATGTGTAGGCTACACTAGCATGCAAAAATCAAAATCAGAGTCGCCAGGTATATTGTAGTGAGCCTCCAAAAGGATAGAAAAATCTATTGCATACACTAAACAATAAATCAAAAACTCTAAAATTTGTCTAATATGACTTTAAAAGTCCCACTGGGTGTGCCAAAAACTGTTATCAAATAGATTTGCACCCTACTAAATATAAGATTCAACAATCTAATGGCACATGGAAACCTTCTTCAGATGTGGGTGATCTAAATGAAGAAGGAATCTCCAGAGTGAGCTGGTTCTCTAAATGATGGATCCTATTCTAAGTATTTTATATGAAATTGTATAGAAGGATAACTTGAAAATAAAACCTATGACTTAAGATGATCCACAAAACTTAATAATGACTTTGATATTTTTCTCACAAAACAGTCTGATATTTCTCTCACAAAACAATCTTCAGAAAAACAACAATGAATTCACAATCTCTCATCAACACCATTGCAAAATTGATTTGCATGAAGGTTTAGATTTAAACACAACATTAAACCTACAATAAATGAACTTTTTGCATCGATGATCTACAATAATAGGACATAAAGAGGACCTGTAAATAGAATCACAATATAAACATCATACTAAAATGGAAAGTTGAGACAGAAATTGGAGATAGGAATGCTGCCTTTATTAGATGGAGTGAAACTCTCAAAACCTGAGTACAAAAGTTTACAAGCTCCAAAGTGTTAAGAACAAGAAACTAAATTCTGAACTGAGAAGAAGGAAGAAAAACTAAGTGTTTCTTCAAGATATAGTCTCTAGAAACCCTAATCCGAGCTCATAAAGAAGCTCAAGGAAAAAAGCTTCAAATTGTCTCAAAGGTCTACATACAAGCAGACAAAACTTATTGTTTCCATGATCATACTGAAAAGCCTCTAAAAATAGGCTAAATCTCCTTTAAAAGCTAGAAAAATGGCTTATCTCTCCAAGAGGAAACTCAAATCCAACCCAAGAAAGAAGAGTCAACATCAATCTGCTAAAAATAGCAAGAAAACATAAAACAACTTATAAAGTATTGCTTTATGACTCTACTTTAGAAGATTTGCATATTTTTACAATTTGTCTATTTTTGCAATTAAAGATTGCTAAATCTTTTCCAAAAAACAATCACCTTATTCCTCTAATACAATGCTTGATTTTTCTTTCAAAAAATCATAAAAATATCAAGGCATATTACTTCTCAATACCTTAATTGATTTCTTAAAAATCAATTTAAAAAAAACAAAACCCTAAGTCATGAGTGAGATTACCTTGCAATTCTTATTGATTTCTCACAAAATCAATAAAACTAGGATATTCAAATCTTCAATTTTCACTAAGGAACAAGTATGAATGTTAATATAAAATCACAAGGCCTATGAAATTCGGCCCCTCAAGGTATTAAGCTTCAGATTTTTTAATATTTAGTAAAGGATTCCTGAGTTCGAGTTTTCATCAATGTATTGTCAAATGTGAATATCAAAGGAAATTATAATGTTTGACCTAACTTGAATTAGGGAAAGGAACAAAAAGAAGTCAAACCCTAAAAATCATTTCATTTGTAATCATTGCCTCTGGAAAAAATAATTTTTCCTGAAAGGATGGCGCCGCCATGATTGAGCTCAATCTGAAGCTGACGTGCTTGAGAATCTTCACCTTTTCTTCAAATAGTCCAATCCTTTACTAGTTAAGCTTGATTTCTGATATATTGTGGCCTTTCCACATCATTTGATAAGCAATAATGGCCATTAAGACCATGGCCTATACATACTTGGTCTTTGACTTCTCTTTGAATTCTTATGACTTTATTCTTTTTGGCCATCCTATATAAGCTCGTGCTTTTATCTGGCAGCTCTATGAGAGAGCTTGTTCAAGGGTTATGGTTCTTCACTACACACCAAGTGAGCTATTCTTTATAGATTTTATGGATTTACCTCTTGAGATTTTTGGTCTTATGGCCATTGCTGACACGGTCTCTAATGCATTTTTTACTTTCTGTGCTTATCTTGCTATCTGGGCTTTCTTGGGCATCATACATAAGCTCGCCTTGGAATTTTACTTAGGGTTTTGAAACTTTAATAGAGCTTTGGCTGAGGCTATATGCATTCTCCCATAGGCATGAACTCGTAAGCTCTCATTATTCCATTTTCTCTCTGTTGTTCACAAAGCTTATGAAAGCTTGAAACTATGATAGTCATGGCTTCTTTGTCTCTTCACTAGACTCTATAGCTCAACCCATCAAAGAAAACTCACATTTTTGTATTCTCCAAAACAAAAATAGATATGGGTATTAGTTATTTTGAAGAAATCACTCTTAATTTGGGGCCTTCCCTTACAGAGCTCAACCATTATGATTTCCTTTTGTATTATGTTGTTTCATACAAAAAATCCTCATATGGGTATTTCCTAAAAGTTGTAATAGTTGTATTTAAATTCAAAACCCCACTGAGGGTAACGAGAATTTGTATACTTTACTATCAACCAAAACTTGGGCTTGACCTAGTATAGCATTTATTGACACTCAAATCCTTAATTTTCTCTACATGGGTATTTGATATCTAGAAGAAATCTGTGCATTTGTCTGAAAATCCTCATATGGGTATGTTGTACATATGATAAAACCTTTATCTTGTTGTTATGATAAAATACCCATATGGGTAAGTTGGAAATGATGAAAATTTGTATACTTAATTTGGAACCCCGATGTGGGTATGCTCAAAAGAACAAACATAAATTGATATTGTTATTTAAAATTGGTTTGAACTCACCATGGCATTCTTCTTTCTCAGTTTTCTCTATATGAGCACTTGGAACTCTGAAGCATGTTTCTATCTAGATGCATCTTCTGTTGTGTTGTTTTTTGTCCTCATATTTCACATCTTAGAATAAGAACAATTATGATCTCATTGTTTAGTGACCACATGTACCCTGATAAAATAGGGGCATCTATATTCTTTTCAAGCCACTTTGATGTTGACTCCTTATTAATTTTCCTTGAAAAACCACAGGATGGTTGGCTTTTTGATTCTGTTTCTTGAACTTATGCAGAGATTTCAATTGAAACATTGTAGTTCTATGGACTGCACTCTTTTTTACAACTAGCTAACACCTTCAGAAGCACTTTCCATTATGCTTTGTCATTTTCTTGTTCATTGTGGAAGCACCCTTTTCACATTGTAATCCCTAATGTTGTATTTACATTCTCAACCAAACTGGAACTAACTATTTCATTTATCATTTGAATGCATTGTCTATCCTTTCATACTCTTGGGCTTCAACCTGGCACTCTTCATGCATTTTTATGCTTCATTTAAGAAAGTTGTTGCATGAGTATGAAACAATTCTCTCCATAGAGGCATTATGTATGCCTATTCACTATCCTTGATTGAAAGGAAGAACACTATTGATCTTTGCATGATATTATAAATATGATGAACCAATAATACTATGGAAAAAGAACATAAACCAGCAAATGTTTGAGATAAATATACTCAATTAAATGATTGATCAGATTAAAATCACTATTCACCTATAGCTTTCAGAAAGCATTTACATGATTTTTATGAATGCGTAGTTGGTTTAATGGATTGATGGATTAATTTTCTTTACTCTTTCAGTTGTATACTGTTTCTTTTCTTAATGAATATGATGATGCAATCTCTTTCACAACCCACTTGTAATGTATAAGGGGTAGCATGCCAAGATCTACACTTGTGGGAGCCTGTTTTTCTCCACATGCTTGGTTTTCAAATGATAATTTGCTTCATGATTTTCCCTATACCTGCATAAAGAAACAAACAAAGTTAGCATGCAAAATAATATATCATGATCATCTTGATGTTTCTCCTTCATCTCACATTCTGCACTTTTCTTGATTGTTTCAGTGGATGATTAGCAACAGACTGCATTATTGTTGATTTTTCATATAGGTATCTTCATATTCAGAGCCTCTAACATCCCTCTCTTCCTTGCTGTAGGTCAACAGAGCTCAAGAAGACAAATGGTGCACCACTTTAGCATTGATCATCAACCAATTAGGAAATGATGATTATGTTGTTACTTATGTGATTTCTTCTTTTGCATCTTCCATAGTGTAGTGTGCTACTATTGATGCACTACAACAGTCACATCCACGACTTGTGTGGATATTTGATCTCATCTTTTGCTTTTCATTTCGAAAAGAAAATGCATCTCAATGCAATGTTGTATTATCATTTGAATAATTGCAATCAAACGAAACTATGTAACTATGAATCACATTATGAAATAAAAGAAATCAATTGAAATAATTTATTATTGTATGCTCAATTGTGTACTTCATTTAATTGTAAAGTATTGAATAACAATCTTTGAAATTCTGATTCTTCTTTTCAAAGAATGACTATCACTTAAAGAATAATGAACAAAGTACAAACAACACTTAAACATGATGCAAAAATAATTGTATTTCACTTTAAGATATAACAATGTTCAGCCAGCTCCATCAATTGAGTTGTAGCAAAAAATTGGTAATAGATCCTTGATTGTAATGTATTTTTTTCTTGAGCGTATCATCAAATTATTTGAAATGTTTATGGCACTAGTGTTGACACAAAGAATAGTGATAGGTTCATTCAATTCAATCATCATTTCCTTTAAATTATGCTTCATCCAAAGCACCTGAGTGTGGCATGATGTGACAAAAATGTATTCTACTTCAATTATAGATAGGAAAAATAATTCCTTTTTCTTACTCAAATAGGACACCAAAATGTCAGCAAGAAAGAATACACCTCCACTTGTGCTCTTCCGGTCATCAACACATCTTTCCCAATCTACATCTATGTATGCACTCAGAGTGAAATTTTCATTCTTTAGATACCATAGTCCAAACTATTTAGTTTCCTTCGACTACCTGAATATCCTCTTCACTTCTTTAACATGCGCTTTCTAGATTACCTACATAATATCTGGTCTAGATATTGTCACATACAACAAACTGACAATCATGGATTTGTATAAATCCTGATCTTCTAGAGTAGATTCATCATATTTACTTAAATTGCATCATGTAACCATAGGTGTTCCAACCAATTTTCAATCTTCCCTCTTGAACTTATGCAACATCTCCTTAATTTACTTGTGTTGTGAAATAAAAATTCATTTGTTTGATTGTAAAATCTATGACCCAAGAAAGAAAGATAATTCTCCTAACAAAGATATTTCAAACCCATTTTTTATTACCTTATGAAATTCCTTCCATATGTCATCACTACTACCTCCAAAAGTGATGTCATCCACATAGATCACAACTATCAACAATTGATCTTCTTCTATTTTTATTTATATAATGTTAGAGTAATCATGCATTAGCTAATAATTAATTACTCTTTAATTGATTATTAGTCTAATTTATTCTCATGCACTTAAGCTAAATTAGGAGTTTTGTATTAAGTTAACTAAGTTCTTTTCAATGTTAAATTAAGTGATCAATTATTAGATCATTATGTATCATCGCATGTGATGTTGAGACTTGTCTTGATCTAATCCCTTTATCACTTAGGGTTGCTCCTATATAGTACTCAACCCTCATTGTAATTATCACTCTAGAGATTATCTTGAGGTTTCATATCTTTTTTAGAGTCTCTTGCTTTTGTAGTTTTTTTCTTGTTGACGAATATTGCATATATTTTTTGTGTATCTCTTGTGTGGAAGGTGTATTTGTTTGTTGTTTGATTATGTGGATTTGTTGAGATAATATTAGATCGCTATGTACATATCATCTCATGTGATGTTGACACTTATCACGATCTAATCCCTTTCTCATTTAGGGTTTTTCTCTTATAAGTACTCAACCCTCATTGTAATTATTATCTCAAGATTTCAAATCTTCTTGAGAGTCTCTCGTACTTTGTAGCTTTTTCTTGTTGAGGAATATTGCACATATTGTTTGTAGATCTCTTATGTGGAAGGTATATTTTTTTGTTGTTTGATCCTATGGCTTTTCTATGTTAACTTAAGTGAGCTATTATTAGATCATTATGTCTCATCACATGTGATGTTGAAACTTTTCTTTATCCAATCCCTTAATAATTTAGAGTTACTCCTATATAGTACTCAACCCTCATTGTAATTGTCACTCTGGAGATTATCTTGAGCTTTCATATCTTTTGAGTGTCTCTTTTGTCTATATCTTTTTCTTGTTGAGGAATATTGCATATATTATTTTTAGATCTCTTGCATGGAAGTTGTATTTGTTTTCTATTTGACCATGTGGCTCATGGTTTTGTGCTTGTTTCACAATTATTACATAGATTGCTATCTACACTTCCTTTCTAGAACCCTTGCTACTACAAGTATCCATATTACTTTGAATACCAAGCTTTGGGAGCTTATTTGAGTCCATACAAAGCATTCTTCAATCTAGAAACATAATTTACACTATTAGAACATTAAAATCTTTCCAGTTGTTCAATATAAACCTCTTCTAATAGCTATCCATTCAAGAATGATGAATTCATAGCCATCTAGTACATATTGAGGTTATTCAATGTTGAAAGAGCAAGGAACATCCTGATTGCCCTCAGTCTTGCCACTAGAGAAAATTTCCCTTCAAAGTCTATGCCTTCAACTTGAGCATACGATTTAAACAAAATTATTGCATTATTCCACATCGCTTCACCCTATTTATTTATCTTATTTCTAAAAACCCACTTGGTTCCAATTACATTCTTGATTTTAGGTCATGGGACAGGTTCCCAAGTTTCATTATTCATGATTTTATTTAGTTCAAGATTCTTCCATAGTGTCTATCAAACCTTTCTCTTTTCTTGCTTTATTGTATGACTTAGTATCTATCTTTGATAGTAATGCAAAGTGAAACTACTCATTTGATCTCTTAATTCTCTTCTATATCTAAACCCTACTGTCTTTGTCACCTATGATCTAATCTGCAAAGTGGGTTTTTTTAACATACTTTGTTAGAGTTTTTGGAACAACTTCTTTTGAATCTTCAATACTATGAATTCATTCTTAATAATCTTCTGCTTTTGGAATACTAGTAGACTGAATAGTCTCATCAACTCTTACATTTGCACTTTCAAATATTGGTTATGTGCAAGATCATCATGGAAAAACTAGGCCCTTAAGTGGCGAAAAATTCAGAAAAATTAGAGTTAGGCAACTTGATGTAAAATTTTGAATAAGTTATCTATATTATTTTAAAAATATGTAAGAATAGAATCTGTAGCAAACTAAATGTAGTTTCTAAACTACTAGGTTTATTTTAAAAAAATCTATTTGGTGAAAATCTGAAATTTTAATGTAGTAGTACTTAAATTTTAGGGAAAAAATAAGATGCAGATGTCTGTCTGACCACCCTAACCACAATAAAATGATAATATTTTTTTATAAGATTTTAGATATAAGTAGAGGACTCATGTCCTAATGTGATGCATATTTTTTGTAATTTTTTTCTAAGTAAATAATTAATTATGATTTTTTATTACAATTTTAAAAATATAAAACTCATATGTCACCACCTTAACTTCATCAAAACTTCATGAATTTTTTTTTTTAAGTCTTATAGTATGTGAAGCATAGAATGTGACACATGTTTTGGATTCAAAAAATGTGATATTTTTTGAAAGCTATAGATGTTTTTCAATCAACCTAACAATCAAGACTTTAGTCATAATTCAAATAGAAAATTAATTTAATAATTATTTATTAAATTCAAAGTAAAGCATAATTTATATTGGTGGAAAACTGAGAATCTCCTTCAAAAACCCTTTTTGTTTCATCAATTTTGGGTAAAACAAAAAGTCATCAACCACATACTCTACACATACCCATCATATCACCACTTTTTGGCCCATCATGATCCTGCACATACCATATCCTCTTCAATCTTGTGTTGTATAACATACACAAGCTTTACTTCTTAAAGAATAACCAAGAAAAATGCCTTCATCTTATCTAGAATTAAACTTACCCATTTTTTCTTCATCTCTCTTGATGTAGCACTTACTCCCAAAATTTTTGAGGTGTCTTACCAATTTCTATCTTCCTCTCCATAGCTCATGTGCTTCCTTGTCAATCTTGTACCTAATCTAAAATTTGTTCAGAATGTACACAACAGTTTGTGTAGCTTCTCTCTAGTACGTATCTAGTAGATTTTCTTAACATAACATAGTTCTTTCCATCTCCAATACAATTTGGTTCTTTATTTGTACAACTCTATTTTTCTCCAGAGTTCTAAGTGTAGAGAACTGCCTCTAAATCCCATGGTCTTCACAAATTTTTTCATACTTCTTAGTAGTGAATTCTCCACCTCGATTAGATCTCAAAACATTTATTGTCCTTTTGGTTTCATTTTATACTAATCTCATAAATTCCTTAAACTTTTTAAATTCTTTCGACTTCTCTTTTAGAAATGTTATCCAAGTCATCCTTGTGTAATCATCAATATGAGCATCATGAGATACATGTATCCTTATAGAATTTTAGTCCTTGTGGGTCTGCATAGATCTGTATGAACTAGATCTAATAGTTTTGATGTGGAATACTCCTTAGTCCTAGGATATTTTCATCTTTTCTTATTCCTTCTTGACATGACTTGCAGTTGTTGATTGAGGTTTCTTAATCTTTGGCATATCTTGTACTATCCCTCTCAAGCTAGTCTTCACAATATCATCAAAATTCATATTTCCTAGCCTTTTTTGTCAAAGCCAACTTTCATCTTTCTACACAGTGAGATAACTATATCTATTCAACTCACTAAGATGATAAATACCACTTTCTATCCTACTTCCTTATGTAATCATTTTATTCGTACTTGATTCCCTAATTCCATAACCTTTAGCACTAAAAGATAGCTTATATCATTTTACACACATCTAACTAATGTTTAACAAATTATACTTTAAAACTTCAATATACAAAACTTCACGTCTGGGTATGTGCAAGATCATCATGGAAAAAATAGGCCCTTAAGTGGCAAAAAATTCAAAAAAATTAGAGTTAGGCAACTTGATGTAAAAATTTGAATAATTTATCTATATTATTTAAAAAATATGTAAGAATAGAATCTATAGAAAATTGAATGTAGTTTCTAAACTACTAGGTTTATTTAAAAAATATATATATCTATTTGGTGAAAATTTTGAATTTCAATGCAATAGTATTTAAATTTCAGGGAAAAAAAATTAGTTTGTTTGACCACCCTAACCACAATAAAATGATAATATTTTTGTTATAATATTTTAGACATAAGTAGAGGACTTATGTTTGATGTAATGCATATTTTTTATAATTTTTTTCCAAGTAAATAATTAATTATGAATTTTTTATTACAACTTTTAAAAAATATAAAAAATTGTATGTTTGACCATCTTAACTTGGTCAAAACTTCATGAAATTCAATGTTTCTTTCTTTAATCCTATAGTATGCAAAGCATAGAATGTGATGCATGTTTTAGATTAAAAAAATGTGATACTGTTTGAAAGCTATAGATGTTTTTCAATCAGCCTATCAATTAGGACTTTAGTCATAATTCAGATAGAAAATGAATAATAATTATTTATTAAATTCAAAATAAAGCATAATTTATATTAGTGGAAAGTTGAGAATCTCCTTTAAAAACCCTTTGCATTTCATCAATTTTGGGTAAAAAAAAATCATTAGCCACATACCCTACAAATACCCATTATATCGCCACTTTTTGGCCCATCATCATCCTGCACATTCCTGTGTCTTTGTTCTACCACCATCATGACTTAAAGTATCCTTACTAGAAATTTTTGTAATTGAATTATTTCCAAGGATCATAGAACCACCTCCAAATTTCATAAAATTCATTAACTTAATTTTATCTCCAATCATATGGTTAGAGCTATTGCTATTTATCATCCATAGGTTCTTCTCTTTCTAAGCATGTAGTGTAGTGTGAGAAATCATTGATTGCTTTGAATTCTTGTCTTCAAGAACCTTCTTCTAGACCTTTTCCAATTAATTATTTCAACTTTTTAATCCTTTTCTTCCACTTTTTGATAGAGGACTCACAAAAATTGTTTTGTAGTTCTTTTCAATGTGTCCAAAGTTGTTACAATTGAAACAAATGATATTAAAATTGTAAAGAGGTGCAAATGCATTGTTGCTGAAAAAGCTAATTCTTATTACTAAAGCTTTTCTATAGTCTACAACTTTATGTCCATAATTATTAAAATTGAAAAAAAAACTAGAGAAAGGAAAATTTAACTTGGTATTATATTTGTGTCTTACAAATATTCTTCTTTTGTTCTATACTTGAATAAAGCAATCATTTTGTGGAATTATTTCATCACCCACCATGGTTCTTTCAAATTTTGAACTTCGAAAGCCTATCACTTCTATAATTTCTTTAGTAGTCTTCATAGTTTATTCTATCACCTTCTTTTGATCATCAAAAGCTATTTTATTTTTGACATACAAAGCTCTCTAACTTCCCAAAATCTGATCTAGGGTTTTAGTACTTTTATGAAACATCATCTACAACTACTTGTTCACTTTCTTAAGCTCTTTTCTTATTGTCATAATTTCCGGTTCCAGCTTCTCAAAGTCTTTATCTCTTGATAATAAATTTTATGTCAGAACTTCTTCAATCCTTTTTCCTTCTTCAATCTAGTTCTTCAGATCAACAATCATCATTTTTTCTTTCTTCAACTCATTAGATTCTTTTTCTTTAGCCCTCACCTCTTCTACAATTATGTTCTTCAGTCTTGTGATTTATTTTCTATCATAAATCAACTCTTCCATAAGATCTACCTCTTTTGTAATGTTTCCAAAATCTATTTTTGTATCTCCTTTAGCAGTCTCAAAATCCATGAATACAATATTTTCTTTTTCATCCTTGAAGAAATCTTCTTCTTCTTCTTTAGAGGATTAATCTTCTTCCTCCTTAATGTAGAAACTATTATGTTTCCTTTGACCTTTAAACTTTTTTTGAAATTATTTCTTTCCATTCTTTTTCTCGTTATTGTGAGTATTCTTTTCCTTGGATCTAGTGACTCCTTTTAGGCCTTTGGAAGTTCTTTTCATGCATTCCTCGTACACTCTTTTCATCTTGATCTATTATTGGGGTTGTAGGTGGATCATAACCAAATTCAATGGATCACTAAATATCATATCCTAGGGAATTCAAATAAGTCTCCATCCTTATGCTCCAAAAGGCATAATTCGTTCCATCAAATAGTGGTGCCCTATTTGAGGAAAATTCATATTCGTTGGTCATTCATGCTTTCAAGATCTTCCTTCAAGTGGTTAAGATCTTTCTAAAGGAGACAACTTTGATACCAATTGAAAAGAACACATTTTTACTAAGACGGGGGTGAATTAGTATAAGATAATATTTTACTTTTTAAAAAATTAACAAACACAACAATATCAATCACACAAGTTCTAAAAATTATGTAACACAAGAAGAACGCATGATTTACATGGAAACTCTTAGGAGAGAAAATGAAAAAAAAATATCACTTATATAAAAATTATCTTACAATATTTGTGGGCACAAACCCATTACAGAGACCAATCCCCACTTATAATATTTGTATGCATTGAAACCTACTAGAGACACCAATCCCCACAACTCAATATTGATTTAGTAAGAGACACCAATCTCTTCTAAATTGGAAGGCACCAACCTCTCCAATATTTGTTTCAAAAATTCACTTATTTTTGCTTGAATTCTAACTTAATCTTTGCTCCAAATCTTCCTTATATCTCTACTCCAAAATAATGAAAATTTTTATGCAAATTATAGGAAAAATGTCTGCTATAAATCCCTCATAAAGTTTTTCTCCAAACTAGGTGTAATGTTTTCTATAAATATTACTTAAATTTCTACACCAAATTAGGCACAATGTTTGTTATAAATGTGTTGAAAGCTTGGAGTTGTTAGTGTTTTCAACATAATACTGGTGTTGTCATTGCTATCAATTTTCAATATAGCTATGGAAATTGTTGGAGCTTGCTTGTGTTAATGAGATTGTTCACAGTATGGATGTGTTGTGGTTAATAATTTTTTTTTGAAGAGGTGTTAGTAGTGTTACAATTGTAGTTGGATCACTTGGTTTCCAAGTGCTTTTGAAAAAAATTGAATAAAAGAGATTATAGTGTGATAGAGTGGTGTTATGTATTCTACTCCACATTTCTTCATCCTTGAAGTAATTCTTGTGTGGTTTAGATATGTTGATCATAGGTGTATAGAGGTGTTATATCTAGAGTTTCAGGTTTTGGATTGTATGATAGTAATAGTTGTGTTCACTAGTGTGTGTGTTTGTGAAAAAGGCTATCTAGGAGAAATGACATTGCTCGACATTCTCCACATTGAGGTTTCTTGTCTTGCATATTTTGGAACATACTTATAATTTTTATATCTATATTCCCTTAAGGTTTCAAGTGCTGAGGTGTTCTGTGAAGTTGGTTAGTGAGTTGGATGTTTGTGCCAGTGTGTCTCATTTCATAAAATGATGGTGTTCTTAGTTTTAGGTGCTTGTGACAGAGTTGTAGAATATTTTGATGATGCTAGAATATTTTGAGATGTATGGATATTATGGAGTATTTCTATGTGGTTCGTGTGACCTAAAGAAGCATGTATGTGGTTGCTTGTAGTGTTAGTTCAAGTTTGACCGGCCTGGTGTCCTAGCACTATTTTTGGAGGTACTTCATGGATTATGAGTGTGTTGAGTAGTGTGGTGATGTATATTTGGGTCCTAGTTAAGCCTTGGTGTGGTTGTCCTTCACTTCTTTCCACCGTAGAAGTGTTTGGTGCCAACCTATTTTTTAATTTCATGTTTAAGGTGCATAGCCAACCTTGTAGAATGTTTTCAAGGTTGAGGATGGTATAAATGCAAGGTATCTAGTGTTGAAGAATGGTGTGAGTTTCATGTTTCATTGTGTGAAATGTGATCAAGTGTTGTTATGTGAGTATGAGCTTTGATGATTAAGGCTACTAAAAGTAGTGAATATAAGGTTTCTACATTTTCAGTGTACCTAAAGTTATTGAAGGCAGTGGGATGAAGGTTGTGGATGGTTTAGAGTTGTTGTGGTGGGTCTTCCTATTTCTCTAAGATGGATTTATCTTTGTAACAATTCCTTACTTTCTTCTTTCTAATCTGTTAGTGAGACATTTATAGTGAGCCTACTATATTTGATGTTGCAATTCATTTCCATAGTGAGTCAATCCTCACCATAGTTTCTCCCTTCTTGGGTTTGCCACATAAATCTAGTGTTCTATTGTGCATGGTGTTTTGATGTGTTTTTGATTGACTTTTTTACTTTCATGCTAAATCTAATTAAGGGTTTAAGGGATAAAAAAGATCTGAATATTAATGAGGGTTTTGATGTTTTAATGTATAAATAATTCACCCCCCTCTTAGTTGTCCTATGCATCTAAAAAAAAGTGCATTAAAGGCCCGCTTCAAATTTGGCACAATGTCTGCTATAAAATTTCCTTAAGTTTCTACTCCAAATTAGGCACAATGTTTGTTATAAATATACTTTAAAGGTCTTCTCCAAATTAGGTACAATGTCTACACTATAAATATGCTCCTTTTCTTCTTAAAAGTCTTCTCTTCTCCTATTTTTTTCTCTTAAGAGGGATGATTTTGCATTTAAGAACCTTTTTTTAACCTTTAAAATAACTTGTATTTATATCCAAATCATACACTTTATCAAAATTATGTCAGATAAAATTTGACATAAAATCTATTTTAAATATTTAAATTACCTTTCAAAGTAGGTCAAGTGTTGAGAAAACTTAAAATTTATTTTTTCTTAAGATATTTCCAAATTCCCTAATCCCAAAAAGCTTAGCCAAAAATTAATACAAGTGAGAATATCCCACAAAGTCCAATCTTGATGAGGATACAAGCTTGCACGATCATGACATTGGTAGAAAAAAATTCCAAGACCCTAATAAAGTCCATATTTGGATTTATTAAGGAAGAAATTAAAATAAAATAAAATATAAGCATAAGGTTTAATTAACACCGTTGAGGTATAATCAAACACATAGAGGAAGAACTACGATAGAGCACAATGGTCGTCAACACATAAAAAAATGAAATAGGAAACCTTCCAAAAAAACCCAAGTAAAAACCATAACAAAAAAGAAAAATAAAGAACCAAAATCTTAAGGAAAGGGACATAAAAATCTTGATATATCATACAAAAAATGAGATGATAAAATAAAAAATAAGAAAATGAGAGAGAAAGGGATGTCCCCTCACCTAGAAATCAAATGAGGATTGGTCACTCAAAGATGCATGAGGAAACCCTAATCATAGAAAAACCACTTTGTAGACACACTTCCCTCAAATCTTGTATGTATGAAATAATATTGTTAATGAATTACTTTGAATTCAATATTGTACAATAGAGAAGGGTTACAAAGTTTTAATGCATGTTAATATCAATAAAAAAGTGGATAAAAGAATAAAATTAATGACTTAAAATCTAATGTGTGAATGCATGGGAATTCACATTAATGAAAAGCTAAGGGGATAGGTCAAGGTTAGAGTTGGACATCCAATGATGGGGTTTCTAGTTTTAACCTAACTCTCACTATATAAGAAAACTAAGAGTTATGCAATGGAAACTCCAAAACTTAGAAAAAGAGTGCTCAACTAAAGTCAAAGTTGGTTTTTAGGGAATCTCGTGATGGCGTGTTTGTAATGCATACCCCATAACTATGATAGGAAAAAAAACACAAACTCAACACTTACATAATGCAATAACACATAAAAATGAAGTCCAAAAAGAGAGGTCCCTATTTTTCTCAACTAAAATGAATCATGTGTACAAGGCACAAAAAAACTCATTTTGAACTATAAATTATTTATTTTTCTTACAAACTTTTAGATGAAATATATTTTTCTTGCTTTTACATTATACTTAGAAATTATATTACTTGTGGATAATAGCATATACATTTCATGGGGGTGATTTCATAAGGGTCATTGATTGTCAACAAAAATGCAAGACTGCTTAAGACACTATATTCATGTAGATGGAATCATTAAAACTTATAAGTATGTTGGGATTTCTTTTGGTTTGATATTCATTTGGACCAATTTCATGGAGTTAAAGCATGTAATTCCCCGTCGTACGAACCCCAAAGGACAATTAAACAACAATTACTACACATTTAAAAAAAATAAAAAATCTAAACATACAGGAGTTGCACATAAGTCATCAGTCATGAAACTTAATTAAACAAATTTGCTAACACTTACATCCCTTGGGGTACACGAGGAGTCATTACGAAACTTAATTCCATACAACAAGAATAAAGAATGAAAGCCAAAGATATAATCCATGACAAAGTAAACATTAACAAATGTAACACATACATGATAAATCTTTGATAAGAAACCATATATGTATGTAAATACAACATAAACATGATTAACTCAACACATTGAATAAAAACTGCCATGGGCCAATATCCACTCATGGTTTAACATTACATTATAGTACAATGTCTAGGGTAACAATGATACAACAATGTTCCCCAACATGAATGGGAATCCATAAAGAATGATGTAGCCAATTAGATGAATACCAAGTATCATAACTGGCTCAAAGACGGATACAACTTTGGAGTCGCTACAAGTGACACCAATCTACACCTCTTGATCCTCGATTGGGGACCCAATGGGGTGCTTAGCACGTTCCACCTGGCCACGTGGGTCTGAAGACCCACCCCCTATGCTAAGGAGCTGACAAGAAAGAGACCTCAACCAAGAACATCCAAATAGAGAACTACAAGACTCAACATCATACAAGAGTAACATGAAACCCAAAGATAGTCGCAACATCAATTAAACCATGACCAAAAAACATGACATCTAAATCATTTCACAATAGTGATAAACCACTTCAGAAACATAATAACAATAAATCAAATATCATAGCATAAAAAAAAAACTCAAGCGATAAAATCAAAAGACCACTTCCAGAGGAGTTCAATGAAGCAACTCCAAAAAGGGAAAGCTAGAGGAGAGTGCCATCGCATGGCCTTACATGGATTATCCAGACATCCTGACTCAAGGTGCCGCCTCCATCTATACATGGATTATCCAGACAACCTATCACCAGGTGCCGCCTCCATCTATGGTTATCCTGACAGCCTATCTCAAGGCGCCGCTCCATAGGGTAACTCATGGAAAACCGTTAACCTCTCCTGAAGACAAGGCAACGATCATGCCAACCACAGCCTTCTCGTCTCTCCTTCAGCCTATGATAGCACTAATAGGCGGACGAGGCATTCATAATTATCTTGATTAATTTTTAACTAAAAGATTGTTCTTTGACTTTCCAATGGTACCAATAGATTGTAAGAACTAGGATACTCCTATAATGTTTAATGTAGTTGATGAGATCCTCAAGCAATCAGCCAAAATAGGTTAATGAGAAAAGGAAATAAAACCAATTCCCTTGTTTCTTATCAAATGCATATACGCTAGGTTATGATCATATAACTGAACCCACTCTAATTTATCTAGAGTCTATATACTTGAATGAAAATATAATGCTCATTCAAGCTTAATTTAGAATCGTCAAATCTTAACTAGTGTTCAATATTACTTGAACCTCTATTAAATACCGATCTTTTAAAAGGTCAATAAGAAAGTAATTTAAACTAAAATAATGTGCAAATCCCTTTATTTACTCTCCATTCTCTGGTTATGACAAATGAAATCAAGAGATTATTTAAACCTTTAGACTTCCTATTATGTTCAAGTGCCACAGCTTTAGACAGGTTGACAATGAAATCAGAGAGATTATTTAATTTACTACACCTTTACAAGTCTAAAAGTTGCAGCTGTTATAAGTTACCAAAGGTTTCAGGGAGGCTATTTAATTATGCACAATACCCCAACTCTAAATGTTGTAACTATGACAGGTTGCCAAGTATATAAGAAAGTGAATATTGGAATTTGGAAATATCGCCATCTACTGTATTATTATCAAATCCAAAATGTTGTCCGCAAGACTAAAGGGAAGGAGAAAGGTGAGGTGCAAATACGTGGCTTATGAGTAGTAGAAATAATGTACAACTTTTCTTTTTTGAACTAGACGCATTTCTGTTTGGTGGTGAGTTTCTAGAGACGCACTCAAATTGAAGTTTGGAAATTAAACTTCACCATGATCAAAGGTAAGCTCTCTATTATGTTAGTACATTGACAATATTTGTTTTCAAGTGCTGCAACTATGATAGATTGTCAGTAGAATCAAGCAGGCTATTTAAACCTTTACAACGCTCTACTTTCAAGTACTGCAAATGTGACAAGTTGCAAAAGAATCTATACACCCTACCATGCACAAGTGCTGGCACTACGATAGGTTGCAAAGGGAATCAGGGAACTTATTCAAATGTCTACTCTCTCCAATGTTTGAGTGTTGCAGATGTGACAGGTAACTAAAGCAATCAAGGGGCTTATTTAAATCTACACAACCCACCATGTTCAAGCGCGGCGGCTATGGTAGGTTGCTAATGGGATCAAGGAGGTTATTAAATGGTGACAATATTTTATTTTTAAATGCTACCATTGTGATAGATTGTCAACAGAATCACAGAGGTTGTTCAGAATAAAGAGGTCCGAAATTGCACTGGGGTTAGCTCCAAAGTCTACACTGATGTTACATGCTCATATGGCTGTATTCAAGTTCCAAGGGCAATCTTAGAGGCAGTGATAAAGCTCTACAAATTGAGAGAGTAACAGTCAATTAAAAAGAAATTGCATGAAAATGATATAGTGTATGGTGCTAGATCACAGACAATAGAAACATAGTAGTCCTTACAAACCGTTATGCATCAATAGATTGGTTTGCATGTACTAGTTTGCATGTATTCGTTTTGGTATTGTCTAATAATAAAAATATCCACTAACTATATTGGCTGATGTTTTGTCAGATTAACAACATAATGCTGAGAGTAATTCAGATACAGAGGTGGCACAAATAAGGGTTTTATTAAAGCTAATCCCGAAGTTTACACAGGGTTCATCATATAGAGTAAAAGAATTCAATACCTACTGAAAATGCCATCTCTTTCAAATTTCACAATAGAATTTTAAATTGAAGATAGAGAGAACCTGGGAAACTTGATTGTCTGAGTTGTCAAATGGTGTCGATGTTTCAATCAGATACTGTCAAAGCCCTAATGATATTCTTTTCCCAAATCTCTATTTTCTCCTTACTGAATGTTCAGTGTTAATAAATAACTCTTTCCCTATCTGTATTATTTCTTAAGCTTTCTCCCCTTGTCTCTGCCCAAAATCTGTGTGTCTCCCCTCTCAGATGGAATCGGTTCAGCTTTCATGAGTTCTTCACATTCGTCATTGATAGTCCATGCTAGAATCAATACCTATCCTCCTATCTCTTTTTTTTTTTAATCAAGCCGTCGTTACATGCCTAAGAAGATGCACAAGGAGGCATTATGAATGCATTTTCATGTGCCTATTTTAGAGGAGTTACAAATGAAGATTCTCCTGCATGTCCAATACACTTTGCATGTAGACCTTTTTGAATAAGCTTCTACACCCCTTACTTGAATGCACACGCACTACTAAATTTGGTAAACAATTAAAGTCATCCCTTCCATGCAAAGTTGTTACAAACTAACACTCATGCATATAAATGCATTTAATTGTATTCCAAATTAACAATTTTAAATAATTATTTTATTTATTATTTAATATCGTAAGCACCTAATTGAATTATCTAAAGGATTTTAACCTTAATACTCTTATTTTGATGTAATGATTAATCAAAGCACTATTAACCTAGTTTAAATCAAATGAGCTAAACACCTGACCAACACCAATAGGGTGAAATATTATGGAGGCATTACAAAGCACTTTATCTCAAGAGATAAACACATTTGTAGACTTAACCACAATGAACCAGAATCATAATGTATTATGAGATCTTTGGTAAGTTTTATTCTCTTTAGAGAAATTTATGGAACTCTATGATATTTTTTTCATTGTGAGGATTAAAAATGTGTAGTTTGTATTCATTAGTGAGATTATTTGGCATGTAATTTACATTCTTAAGAGACATCAACACAACTCCTTAAATTCCTTAATTATAATTTCAATTTTAAAGATACAAACATATCCACTGTACATTATGGTTTATCTTTCTTTTTCTTACAAAATTTTAAATAAAATATATTTTTATTGTAACCTAAAGTAGGTTATTTGTAAATAATAATATATAAATTTCAGAAGGGTGACTTCATCGGGTTAAAAAAAAAACCATATTTTCTACTACTCACAAGAGCATTTATCTCTCCTAGAGATTTGCAAAGAAGAAATACATGCTTGAAAGCATTTAATAGATCATGCAATTATTTGACAAATCAAAACCTAAATTTGACAAATTAATATCAAAATTTGACAATTGATTTTGTGTAAAATAATTATTTTAAAAATTATTGATTAAAAATTACGTTTCAAATGTTAAGATATAACTTATTTTAAAATAAAACGTATATTATATTTAAAAATTATCATGTAAAAATATCAAACATTTTTTTTAAAAAAATACAAAAATACAGCCATACGACCATCAAATTTCGCCTTGTGGACGATGTAAGTTATACTCACATTATTGAGCATCCCTGAACAACGTACATTCTATCTGTATTCAAAAGCTGGTCGGGAAGCCCACCATTCCAGTCAGCGCATAAAGTTCGAACTCATCTACCAATTGCAATCAGTGTTTAGTACACCGGCCGGATCATAACGACGGGATAATTACCCAGACTGATAACTAAAAGTTTTCTGGACTAATGCCAGGAAGCACTTATCAAAATTTGTCTCCAGGGCTCTAATTGTGGCGCCATGATTGGCCTATATTCAATGCATGAAGTCAACTTTTGTTTGTTTTCCAGGAACATGAAGATAAGTAGAGGGATGAGTTGGATTCTATAAAGACTAACAGGCGGGCGTACACTCAGCTGTGATTTGGGTTCTCAGGAACTTCCTGAATGACATGTTGGGTATGTCGAACTGTACTGTCTATTTAAAAATCAATATATTCAATTAATTAATAAATACAGTCAAATGTTTATCATGGTGTTGGGTTGATCTTGGGTAGATGTGATAAGAGAATTGCTTTCGGTTGTCCAAATTTTCTGTCAGAAATATTCTACAAGACAGCGTACATGAATGTTGAGATATGTTGGCTATGTGTTTTGTTTTTTACGTACTTCAACTTTACTATTTTAGTGATACATGCGTTAGGGAGTTTGCTATTATATTTTTCGTCTCTAGCTCTCTATCATCTTGATGATGGATCACAGATTGTGATATGAAATGTTCATGCAAAAACTCTAACATAATTGAATCCACATGAATATGAAGAATCATGTGAGATATAACAAATGGCATTAGACAAATTCACCGCCAACAATTCACTGCAAGAAAATACACTGCCATGACAAATTCACCACAGCGGAAAATTCACCTCCAGCAATTAACTACAGCAGAAGAGAATTCATCGCATTAACATTTTTAATATATATTTCCAAGACTTTGAACTTTTCCTTTCAGGATGTATTTGTTTATTAATGTCGTGAAAATTATTCTTTTGCAAAAAAAATTTAAATTCTTTGAAATATATATTAAAATTGTTTATGCAATGAATTTTCTAAAATTCACTACCATTAAAAATTCACCGCCGCGGAAAATTCACCACCAGCAATTGACTGCAGCAGAAGAAAATTCATGGCATTAACATTTTTAATATATATTTCCAAAACTTTGATTTTTTTTTTCAAGGACGTATTTGTTTATTAATCTCGTGAAAATTATTCTTTTGCAAAAAAAATTCAAAGTCTTTGAAATATATATTAAAAATGTTTATGCAATGAATTTTCTAAGGTGGTGAATTGCTGGTAGTGAATTTTTAGCAATGGTGAATTTTTCATGACGGTGAATTTTTTTACGATGAATTGTTGGCAGTGAATTTTCGGACAGTAATTGTTGGCGGTGAATTTTCAAACAGTGAATTGTTGGCGGTGAATTTTCCTAGAGCCATAATAAATTATGTATGGGATGTAAGAATTATTTTCCCTTATAATTTATATTTATCATATTGTAATATTATTAAATAGTTTTATGTAATGATGTGTTTATAAATCCATGTATATTGATCAGGATTATTGATAAGTGAAATGGTAAGTGATGAGTAATAATAATGATAGAATAAATTATTGATGAGAGAACAAGCATATTAAAATATTCAATTGTAAATGCTTGTGTTAGTAAAGTGTGTTTTTAATTAAATGTATCAGGGTTCAATTTACAAGACACAAATCTAGCAACATGGTGAAAGATATTACATTGAATTTACTACAATTGCTTAAACAACCCATAATGCAAGGATAATAATGAAGAAAAATTATATAATTATATTGTAATATAAGATTAACATGCTATCGATACTAGAAACTAACAAATTTCTCAAAGATCTAACTAAAACATAGTACTTAAATTTTGATCAAGACTTCAAAACTAGAATTTTCCTTTTTCCTTTGAGAACATAGTGTCATTTTACACATGCATTACTTTTTAGAAGTTTCATTTTCTAAATCTTGAATGGAGTCCTATTAATTGTGTCTTCCTCCTTATAGTTTGATGAGTTTGGAGATCTTGAGAGTGATTGAAGTGTAGAATCTAAAAAATATTTTGGGATGTTGTTCAAATTTCCAAAGTCTTATCTCAAGACAATTAAGATAAATTATGGAGTAACAATGAATTTGTTATGATAAGTTTAAATATTGTAAAAATTGAACCATTTATTTTTGTTGAAATTTTTTCTTTGACTAAAATAGACATAGAAACAACCTGGAAACTAATGAGCCATATAATTTTCTTTTAAGTATAATTATGTTCTCAAGTACATGTTGATACTTTCATGATATTTCAAACATTTCCAAAGATTCAATAGTAATTATAAAGCATTATAAGTAATTATTGATATAATAATTGGTATAAATGCATGTGTGTGATTGTTGTTGAAATATGATGAAATGTTATGATAACTTATATTGATTATAATGAACAGTGCTTTGTGTAGAATATTAATCTTATACGGAGCAATTAGGAAAAAAACAAATGAATTCAATGACATGGATTCATAGAAGTTGGTAGCTTGCAGTTGAAGAACCATAAAACTGCAACAAAGGTAGTGGCGTTTGAAATTGAGCCAACCAAAAAATGTTGGACATTTAAGGGTTTCCACCAATTAATGAGGGACTTTGTCGCAAGGTTATGAACTCTTTTGTTTGTTACCACAAATCTACCATTTTCCTTCTCATGCTTGTGAAAGTAAATTATTTATCTTTGACAGTAGCAATAAATCAAGATTTTACATCTAAATGTTTCTTTCATGTCTTTATTACAATAATCCTCTTCCTATTTTGTAGGAATGAGTTGAAAAGTATTATTTAGAGGCTTAGTTAATTAGAGTTAAGTTTATCATATATTTCAAAACTTTGTAAATGAAAATGATGAGAATTAGGATTTTACATCTAAATGTTTCTTTCGTGTCTTTATTACAATAATCCTCTTTCTATTTTGTAGGAATGAGTTGACAAGTATTATTGAGAGGCTTAGTTCATTAGAGTTAAGTTTATCATATATTTCAAAACTTTGTAAATGAAAGTGGCGATAATGTTTTCCTTCAACTAATGTATATTATTTTGAGTAGAATATACAAATCCTTGTTATCTGAATCATTGAATCAACTACGCATGAATAATTGAATAAATATTTATCTTGTGTTGTAAGGAGGGGATTCACTACCCTCAAGGCTTTAGACAAAGGGAGTATCCAAGGAGAAAACATCCCTCAATTACTTGAAGAAATAAAGCTCAAGTGACAAGATAAAGAATACATGAATATTTGCACAACTTAATCAAATGGAAACTAAACTAAGAATAAGAAGGATATGGAAACCACTTAATTACAAAAACATACAATAGAATCAGAATCTCTAATATACAAAAATAGAAAGAGCAAAAGATACAAATTTTACCCCTAAGAGGGCTAAGCCTTGGCCATGGACAACAATGTACTGTGGGGACATCTGCACTCGGCACTGTCATCTCTAATAAAACAAAGGATAAAAGACATAAATTGGCAACACCCAACTTGTCAATTTTTTACATTTGCATACAAAACATAACAAGAAAAATATTGGGGGCTGTTTTGGGGCTTGCCTCAGTCAAACCCTTGTTTTGGTGTTTCTACCTCCACAGATAGCCAGATAGATAGAAATAAAAAAAAAATCCTTTCTAGGTTTTCACATTAAGAATCTGAAGGGTCTTGAGTGATGATGCAGACCCAGGAGGCTCAAACCCAACCAATATGACAACCTACCTTTAAGAGGAATCTACTAAGATTAAAATCACATATTTGATCATTCTAAACATCTTGCAAACTATGGCAACCAACAGAAGCATGATTTCACACTTTCACCCCTTGATTCCTAGTAGTAGTGTGAGCTTGATTTTTTCCCAATAACTCAAACGTTCTCCAAAACACTAGACAACCTCATGATGGATTTAGACACCCATTTTAAGGTTGTAACATATATCTCAAAGTTAGGTACAATTCCTTTGGACCAATTCCCTAGAAACATCCTTTCTAAACTGACCTAATTAGGCTGATTAGGCCTAATTTACCAAGCAACATGTCTTTAAACTCATCACATGCCCATGAAATTTTGTGGCAGTATTACTTATGTTCCCAAACCTCTAAAATCACTATTGTATTCAATTGGTACGACCTACTTCATCCCAAACCTGAAACCCCTTATTTTGTGCACAATTCATGAGGGTTTATTGAACATGGCACTTCCACAGCCTCCCAGACCATAAAACCAACTTGAACACAGTCCCATAGCCCTACACATGCTTTAGAATTCCAAAATACATGACCTTCCATATAAATTATACCAAACCCTAGGCTAAACCCCCTAATTTACGTGCATTTTCCTCACAAAACTCACAAAAATAGTAGGTTCATCTCCCTTATTTCCTTCTCAACACTCCAATCATGCATCCTACTATCTAATCAAACTCCATAGATCCCCTTACATGAGTTATAGTTTCCAAAAAATGTGTAAGGGCCCTTTTAAATCATGTCTTGATCACAAACCCTCCAAACAGGGGTTCTTGAGTTGTGCACAAGAAATTAACTAAAGAAAGTTTCAAATTCTTTATTTAACCTTCTAACCAGATGGAAAACATAGAAGAATCATGCCCCTACACTATTAAAAAGATATTTTCCTAATACAAGATTGTATGTTATCGTACAGGTTAGGAAAAGCCAGAAAACATAGAAATTTGCTGCTAACTCTAAGATTTCAATGTATTTTCTTCTCAAAAACTCCAAATAAACCTTACATTCGGTGCCTTCAGGCCTTTTAAAGGCTTCTTCAAGCCCAATCAATGACCAACCAACTTGTAACTATTTTTTAAATCCTTAATGACCATTGGGAAGCATAATTCCACCTTTTACATGTTTTGTTAACACATACTTCCATACATTGCAATGTTTATACCTTTTGACCATCCAAAACACTTCAAATACATTGAAAACACTTATGATGGTCTTATTTAGACCTTATGAAATTATAACACATGACCTACTACACAAAAACACCCATAACCTACTTAGACACCTCTTTGTCTTCATTGACAATTACTTCACAAATGTGACCTTGTTTACAAGAATGAATCAATGAAACACCAAATGGTCTCCATAGACCTTATTATAGAAAATAAGCAAAAAAGCCACTTTGTAACCTTCCTAGACACATCTACTACTCCAATTGTGAAGATAAGGTGTAGGTGCTCTTGTACCATACACCCCCCCTAAGAGGAATTCATGCCTCATGAATGGTCCTTGCCTCCATTGACTCCAAGTTTCCCCAATGTTGCAAGGGTCCACAAATATTCTTCCCTAGTATATTCATATTGGATCTACAACTTGCTCTACACATTGAACATGCTGGACTATGGTTTCCATTGGAGTTCGATTCACCTTAGTGTTTAGACCTAAAAGTGACCTTCTCCCTATTTTGTGGTCAATACCAGGTTTTGTGCCTTCATCAACACTTGCAAACAAACAAATATTAGTTCCCTTTTGATTTGTATTCCCCTTTGGTTTACCTCCATGTTCATTTCTGTGTTTGAACCTCTACATGTTCTCTCCTTTTACCTCTGTTATCAGACTTGTGTTGCTTTGCCTACCTTGCTTCTTACTCACTGTTCTCAGGCTTTTCATGCTATTATTATCATGTTCCCATGCATCAGCAACTATATCCACCCTCACACTAGAAAATATCACTTACTTGGTAGCATTCCACTCACTTATAGGAAATCCAATGGTCCCAATCATGATTCCACTTTGCTCCATGAAGTTTTCTCCAGGAATTCCACCCTATTTCCCATACTGCCATGCAAACTTATCAGTATTTACTTTGCCTAAATCAGGCCTAAGCATGATGTCTTTTCCTTCCCTTGGGAAGAATAAGCTTTCCACTATCGTAACACCATTTCTAGATGTCTTTTGTGTTGTTCTAACATCATAACTTTTCTCAAAAATAGAAAATAAGCAATTCTTACCATCCTCAAGCTTTATAGGTTAATTTTTGCCAAAGATCACCACCTTAGCTTTGCATTTGTCCTTCTCTTTTTCCCTGCAAAGGGGTTAGCTTGAAACTTTGATTATCCTTCCAAATGGTGTAGGTGTTTTCCCAACCATCATACATAGACTTCCTATCAAATTTCCATGGCCTTCCCAAGAGAAGATGGCAACAATCCATTGGCAATATGTCACATAAAACTCTATCTTTGTACTCCCCAATCTGGAAATCCACACAGGCTTGCTCATTCACCACTAAGGTTTGGCTATAATTCACCCAAGAAACCTTTTAGGGTGCTACATGAGGAATCTTTTCTAGACTCAACTTATCTACTATCTCCCTAGACACCATGTTATCTTGAGAACCATAATTAATTACAACTTGAAAAACTTTACCTTTGCATTTGCATGAGGTTCTGAACAAGCTCCTTCTTTGGCTCAAATATTCTTTCTTTTGTGCTTGCAACAAGGTCCTTCTTATCACGAGTGCTTCTCCTACCTCTGGATCTGCAAGTCTGCTTGATGAACTAACACTCTCTTCTTCATCCCCTTGCACAAATTGAACTCTTTTATCACCTTTTCTTTCACTTCCACTTGTAGGAGCACTAAACTTGCCAGGAAACTTGAAGGCGGGGTGACCAAACTCACCACATCTGTAGCATCTTTCTACAAATTGATTTGAATATCTTCCTCTATGATTTGATCTTCCACCTCTCCATCTACCTCTAAACTCAGTCCCTTGTTCTTTTCCTTTACCAACGTCTTCTTGACCTTCTTTGGATTTGTTTTGTGTTGAAAAGGTACCTCTGCCCCTAGAAGTACCACTTCTTCCTCTTACTGCCTTCTCTTGTCTCCTTTTAAGTTTCTCCTCCACCCTAATTGCTAGTTGAAAACATTCTTCCATAGATTTGGGGTTAGAAACCACAAGTTCATCTTGAATATTAAACCTTAAACCACCTACATATCTAGCTACCTTCTCAGCCTCTTCCTTATCCTTCCTATATCTTATGCTTCACTTGTAAAATTCATCAGTGTAGGCTTTAACATCTAGTTCTTTTGGTTTCAAACCTTTTCAAATTTTTATACAACTGAACCTCATGATCCTTTGGAAGACACTTACCCTTCAACTTCTACACCATCTTGTCCCAAGAAATGATTCTTGATTTTCCTTGTCTTCTCCTCTTTGTTTGTTCATAATCCCACTAAAGAAGAGCATGTCCTTTTAGCTTTATTTTTTCAACCTTCACCATTTGTTCTTTTGGAACATCCTCACTTTCAAAATAGTTATCCATACAATCTATCCAATCAAGTAATTCCTCTTCATTAATATTACCACCATAAAGAGGAAGATCAAATTTTACCCTGTGAGTACCACCTTTTACTGCCTTGAGAAGCTTTACCATCCTTTGATCTTTAGGATCTAGGTTGTCATCAGCATCTTCATAGTCTTCTTCATCTTCTTTTGATTCACTCTCTTCCTCAACATCTCTCCTTTTCTTTATCTCCAAGGCTGGAAGCCTTTCCAACACTACATTATGATATTCTAGAAGCTTAGCATGCTTCTCTTTCAGATCTTGGAACTCCCTAGCAGCCCCAATGTTATTAGGAGGCATCTTCTTCAATCAACTTCCTCCAAACCCTGCAAAAACCAATCAAATTACCAGCAAAGAATCCTTTCCCTAAAGCTCTGATACCACTTTGATGTAGACCTAGGAGGCTCAAACCCAATCAATCTGACAACCTAGCTTTAAGAGGCATCTAAACAACTCTCAAAGTCTAACAACCAACAAAAGCATGAGTTCACACTTTCACCCCTTGATTCCTAGTAGTAGTGGGAACTCAGTTTTTCCCCAATAACTCAAATGTTCTCCAAAAAAATAGACAACCTCATGATGGATTTAGACACCCATTTTAGGGTTATAACACATATCTCAATTTCAAGTACAAGTCCTCTGGACCAATTCCCTAGAAACATTCTTTCTAGGCGAACCTAATTAGGCTGATTAGGCCTAATTTACAAAGTAACATGTCTTTAAACTAATAAAAGCCCCATGAAACCTTGGGGAAGCATTTATTATGTTCCCAAACATCCAAAACAACTATTGTATTCCACTGGTACGACCTACTTCATCCCAAACCTGAAACCCCTTATTTTGTGCACAATTCATGAGGGTTTATTAAATATGACACTTCCACAACCTCCTAGACCTTAAAACCAACTTGAACACAGTCCCATATCCCTTCACATGCTTAGGAATTCCAAAATACATGACCTTCCATATAGATTATACCAAACCCTAGGCCAACCCCCCTCATTTACATGCATTTTCCTCACAAAACTCACATAAACAATAGGTTCATCTCCCTTATTTCCTTCACAACACTCTAATCATGTAGCCTATTGTCTAATCAGACTCCACATGGCCCCTTACATGAGTTACAGTTGCCACAAAAGGTGTAAGGGCCCTTTTAAATCATGTCTTGATCACAAACCCTCAAAACAGAGGTTCCTGAGCTATGCACAAGAAATTAACTAAGGAAAGCTTCAAATTCTTTATTTAACCTTCAAACCAAATGGGAAACATAGAAGACTCATGCCCCTACACTATTCAAAAGATATTTTCCTAATACAAGACTGTACGCTACCGTATAGGTCAGGAAAAACTAGAAAACACAAAAAATTGCTACTAACTCTAAGATTTCAATGTATTTTCTTCTCAAAAACTCCAAATCAACCTTACATTCAGTGCCTTCAGGCCTTTTAAAGGATTCTTCAAGCCCAACCAATGACCAACCAACTTGTAACTGGTTTTTAAATCCTTAATGACCGTTGGGAAGCATAATTCCACCTTTTACATGTTTTGTTAACACATACTTCCATATATTGCAATGTTTATACCTTTTGACCCTCCAAAACACTTCAAATACATTGAAAACACTTATGATGGTCTTATTTAGCCCTTATGAAATTCTAACACATGACCTACTACACAAAAACAACCATAACCTACTTAGACCCCTCTTTGTCTTCATTGACAATTACTTCACAAATGTGACCTTGTTTACAAGAATGAATCAATGAGATACCAAATGGTCTCCATAGACCTTATTAAAGAAAATAAGCAACAAAACCACTTTGTAACCTTTATAAACACATCTAATGCTCTAGTTGTGAAGGTAAGGTGTAGGTGCTCCTGCACCAAGTGAGGTGCCAAGTTTGGAGGGAAATAGATGTCCATTGGTTTTCCATCTAGAAGCTAAATAATCACTAGAGCATCCTGAATGGCAAAAGTTGAAGGGGCTATGGGCTAGGAACCAATGTTCAAGGCTTATACACATTAATTAATTTATTATCATGACTCTTAGTTTTCCAATGAAGGGGCATGCATTTTTCCAAGAGGTTTTAGCACTTCTTGATTCAGCTTACCATTGTGGTTTTGCCTCCCACAAGTTCTATAAATTGGAGTCTTGAGATGGTAGTGTCATCTTGTGTTATTTGCAGGTGTATGAAAGCATCCAGATTGTAGGAGATTAACAAGGAAGTGTATTGTAGTGTATCTCTCTTTTGAAGATAAATAATATACTTGCCCTCTTTTCTCGTGTGGAGTTTTTCTTGAAAAGTTTTCTCCACATAAATTTGATGTCATATTTGTTTGCTAATTTTTTATTATGATGAATGTGAAATCACATACATATGATCAGATTTGATAATCTTATTTTCATATTTAAATTCACATACATAAATTAATATTATAACTTAGTTCCACCTTGTTTTCAATAATTAATAGCATTGGCATTGTACTTGGTGTTCATAAAGGTATCAACCACTTTTCTCACCCATTCGGAACTCCCTGAAGTCCTCACCATATTGTAGAGGAATCATTCGCGACTCTCTGCATTATGTATGTGAGTTTGTGCAGATGGGAATAACCAATAATAGTTTTGATCGCCACTTTTTCTACATTCGAGCACAGTCCGAATACTTCTCTCATCTGCCCATCCATATTTTCTTGTTCGCAACTATATCTGATATTTTAATAGCTCAGCTATATACCATTATTCCCTATCTTAGCCTCCTCGGATGTGAAATATATAGACAGTGTTGGTTAATCGAGTTCTCATGTTCACGAGTCTTCTGATATAGTCCTCCAAATCAGATTGGATTTGAGGATCGACATTGGTATCTTATCCTGTCAGCATGGAGCAAGATGCATATTTGTGTCTGTGCATACAATGTTTTTGAGATCTCTCAATCACAAATATTACTTGAAATTTTAGTGCTAACCGTTTGATCTATTACCACATTCTAGAGAAAATTGGCCACATCGTTTTCTTCTATATAAATATTTTTTATTGTATGGTCACTCAACTTTTATAGTGATTCTAAGATCTGATCCAATACAATTGCCAGCCACCAGCATGCGATATTCTGCATAAAGACTACCCGAATTGTCAACATCAAATTACCTTCAATTTCTATTGGACATAGATTTTGTGCTACGTAAAGCTTAAGGCCCTCATGGCGAGCAGTGACTATGCATCATTGTTTGTTCCACGATCCAGTTTGACCGCCCCATCCCATCGCATCTTACCGCAGTTGTCTCTTACAATGAATCTAACTCCTGAATCTCTAGGATTGCCATGTGTCACACTATCAAAGTTCATCTCTAGTCTTCCTCGGGGTAGTAAGGACCCTTTGGTGGCGTGGCTTAACCAGCACACTCTAAGCGTTGACCGCTTAGAGTGATTGGTGTGGGACCCAATCGTAATCCGTCCTTCCCATTCGCTGTTAGCCCTGTTTGGTGGATGTATTTTTTTTAGATCGTTTCTCCCGCGTATAATTCAAACCACATCGTCAAAACTCCCGCACTGCATATATTTTGGTCACGATAAAGTTTTTGGTCATGTCCGCAGCGTAAGAAGACATGGGTGTCCTCACAAGGTAGTCGCAATGTTTCAGTTTATGCAAAAAACAGGTCTTCAACCCCATCGGACTACACTTGCCAGCGCAGTTCCAGCCTGTGCCAAAATGGGGGCTTTGGAATAGAGTATCTGTAAAAATTGGTAATGCTTGACCGAATGCCTCAAAAAAGGGGTCTTATGGAATGCTACGATTCCAGGATATGCACAAGGTGTTAGAAACTTTCAAGCAAATGCAATTGGCAGGTGTAAAGCCAGACTCCTCTACCTTTACCACGATCCTCCCTAGCTGTGCCGAAATATATATTAAAAGTATAATATATATTAATTTGTATGTTATAGAAGTATAATATGTGTTAAATATTTGCTTATATATTGAATATTTCAATAAATTTTGACATATACAATGATTTTTGGAAGTTGCAATATATAAATTATTAAGAAAAAGTATGTATCTTTGTAAAAAAAAAAAAAGTATGTACCTTTGTGATATTTGGATGAAATATGTGAATTCTCATATTAATTATGGATAAACTATTTAAGACTTAGAATAATCATATATAAAATGTTATATAGACTTCTACACCAATTAATATAAATTATTGCATACTTAGTTGATAACATGATAGGTAGTGATTAAGAATTAGAAAGGAAATGGAACATAAAAATATAGTAAGGAGGAATAATTCTTCTATCATTGATATTTTTTTATGATAGGTTCCTTGTGGTTGATGTTCTAAGTACTATGAAAACAATTTTTTAAGGACTCAACATTGTTGTTGTTTTCTTATTGTGGTACTTTCATTATATGGTGAGCATTAAAGTTTGGTGTTGGGATCTCATAAATCAATTATTTATGTGGATTGTTTATGGTTGTATACATGTGCTAACCCATACTTATTATTGATTACATATTTATGCATTGATTTCAATAGATTCGGATAATGCATGACTAAGGTGATGCCACCTTGAATGTTGCATAAGCTTTATAATGAATCATCTAAATATGGTATATGTGACTAATCATAAATTATGAATTGAATTTTGGTATAAATATAATAATGCATGATAATGATAGTATGATTTATTATATTGCTTCATAGTATAACTAGGTTTATTGAGTATTATGTTTGTGATGTTACACATTCCTTAATTTAAATACATGAGAAAATGTTGAGATCTTGGTTTGATTGGTTGGTTTTACTATGATTTCTAGGATTTAGGTATGTGTGGAAGTTTTGTAACTTACTTGCATGGGATCTTAGTATATCCTTACTATTTCATTACTTCTTGATTGTGAAATTTAAATTAATATTGTTTGGTAAAACTATTGATACCTTTTGATTCAATTTTAGTTAGTTGGTATATGGATATAAATATCTAGTCTAATTAAGTCAATAATATACCTATAAGGTTAAATTGCTCTTACAAATTATCGATGTTTGTCAACCATGCCAATTCTATTTCTTGCTTTGTGCTTTTAACATAAATTGGATATAGACTTATTCCACTAGCATAGATTGTTTGTAGGTCATTTATTGTTTCTCACTAATGTTTTAACCTTGTCAAAGTGTTGATTGATTGTTAAACATAGGAAGCATACTATTATGAACTCATCTAGGTACATTTTGAAGTTCATAAGCATCCTAGTCAATCCATTCAAACTATGAGGTATGAAAAATTCAAGAATCAAATCTTACTAGCCCTATATTGGTGTAAAGATTAATAAATTTTATGTTAATTTCTTGCCAAATATTGATGCATTGGGATGATGTAAACTTTTAGAAGTGTAGGATGTCACAACACCTTTTCACTCTCTTATTATATATATCATAATTGCATTAACATATTTGTAATTCTAATGTTTTTGATAAAGGGTAAAACGGGTTTTATAGGGATCGAAAACCATAAAGTTTTACAACATAATAGATATGAAAGAAAAGTTCAACAAAAACAACTAGCTGCACAAAAGGACAAAACCAAAATAAACTGTAGCCACCCACAAAGGACCAGGAAGGTAAAAAAAAAAGCCAGCAAAAAAGCCAACAAAAAACCGGCAGCGACTAACCCAAAGTCTTTAGGACAAACTCAGTCTCTGCCTCCAAATTCTTCATCTCATGAACACCCTTCTTAAACATTTGAATCATCTGTGGAGTGGGGGGAGCCTTCCTCTTTAGATTGGAACTAGTTCTCTTAGAGATGCCAACATCCTCCTCCTAGTTTCTTTCATTGCTATCCTCCAAGTCAACCACCAGAGATCCCTATTGGGCTTTGTCCAGTTTCTTGGTCATGGCATTGATGATTATGACATTGTGTCTAGCCATACGATTGTTTTGCTCACCAATGATTTTAATAGTATTTTTCATTTTTTCCATCTCAATTTCAATGTTTATGTTTTTGCCAGCTTGGTTTTGATTGTCATTGCTAAGACTATGATCTCTTTGTTTCACTTCTATTTTTTCAATCACCGCAACCTTGGCTCCCATCTCTTCCAGCTTACTTTGCAGGGCCCAGTTTTTTATTTTTAGCTCATTAATTTCATTGAAAGTCCATTTCAAAAGTTTGAAATGGGTATCAACATTATTTCTAGCTAAATTTAAAACATCCATAGAGGGATCCCTATCAGTGTTGAGACAAGTATTCTCAAGGATAGGAGTGATAGGGGACCTAGTTCTAGTAATTTTATCCATCGACGGGTCAGTAGAGGGCTCAGTATTATTAGCACTAGACGCCTCAGAGTCAGGGGAATCTTCAGAGTACGAAACAAAGTTTTTAGCCTTGGGTTTCTTATCAATAAGGGAGGGGCTTTCCAGCTCAGGCACAACACAACCTTTAACAGTAAGAGGGTTAGGGATTTTCTTGCCTGAATGGGTAGCAAGCAGACTAAGGATAGTTCTAGCCAGACTAGAATTGGGCAAAAACCCCGAGCAACTGGGTTCAATATCGTCATCCTTAGAGCCAGGGGAGGCTTCAAGATTAGCAAGGACGGGCATGTTTTGGTAATGCTCAACAATTAATCTGATCAGGCCAGTATGCAAAATAGGGAATCTTCTAGGGTTTTTTTGTGGTCAACCAAACTTTTCCTCAAAGAGCAGCAAAGAAAGTAGGGGAAAGAAACCCTTACCTTGTAGCAAAAATGGTTGAGTAGGGCAAAGTGATAGCTGTAGACCCTGGTGAAACAACCATCCACTGTTATGTACTCCATGATGACATGTAGGACCTTTCTCCACAGAGCTTTTATGGTGTCGGCATCAAAGTAGCTATTATCAATTTTTACCAGTTTCAACTTTTCTTTCTCTTTTTTAGGAAATCTGACAATGACACCATCAGAAAAAACCCTATCCCTGAAAAAAAATTTCCCTTCAGTTGACATTCCCGTCACTTCAACTATCAAGTTTTTGTTTAGCTCGACATTCCTACCAAAAAGGGTAAGATTCCAATTATCCCAATTTTACTCAAAAAGATCCGTAGCCTCTTGACTAGAACCATGGAGCTTCTCCAAGAATGGAAGTAACCCACCACTTTTAACTTTATTCCAAGCCTTAACATTTCTTGTGTGCATCTCATAGCTGTCTGGCTTAGTTCTTTTCCTGTCTCCACCCATCTTAGCAAACACAGTGGGGCACACCGACACAATATCTTTACTAGAACTGGTTCCGCTAAATCTAAGAACCCACAAAGCGTGCCAATCCACCTTGCAGACTAACCAAATAATCTCGGTCCCATACAATCTAATGATTGTGATGTGATAACTCCATCCTGTCCTCATTAAAGACATGACATGCCTCTTGTCCATATGATTTATCATAATTCAATAAAGTGCGGACATTAACACTTAGATAATTAAAGTTTAGCCAAGTGCTCTGATCATTACTCCTAACCCCTTCATTAGCAAAAAAATTCACCACATCATTAGCTTCCCTATAGGCATGTGAAATTTTAATTTTATCAAACTTAGCAAGAGTCGAGGTGGCATCATCAATCCAAGATTTAATTGTCCACAAGGGGGGGGACTTGCCATAAATACAGTCAATAATATTTTTGGAGTCACCTTCAAGCCAGAGATTTTTAAAGTTAAGACTATGGGCTAAATTTATAATGTGAAAAGTGCCAGTAGCCTCAGTCAAGTGATTGGTGTGGGACCCAAGAGGAGTGGTCGTAGCACCAAGAAAGTTTCCAAAGGAGTCCCTTATGACTCCACCATATCCCGCCACCCCCGGATTACCTTTAGCTACTCCATCAAAGTTAGATTTGACCCAACCATTAGGCGGGAAAGACCGGCGAACATCCTCTCTATTCTTCTTGGCTTTTTTAGGGGCGCAAGGAAAATCGAGACTAATATTCCATTCCTTGGAAACTATAAGGTCATAAGATGATTGAGCCGCTTTCTCTGAATTACTAACCTTTTGGGGGATGGCATTGACATTCTCTTTCAAGAATATGATAATTCTATCAAAAATAATATCCACCGAAGCTTCTTTGTCTCTGTAAATTCTATTGTTCTGTTCTTTCTAAAGACCCCAAGCAACATGAGGGAAAGAGAAGTCCCATAGAAACCTGAGAACAGGTTTATGAGTCGGAGCTTTCCATAGGAGGAAAAAGTCTTCAACAGACGAAGGAAAAACTCGAGAGATGCCAAAAGCTAATAATTTTTTCCTAGATTGAGGCGGCAAAAGGACAATGAAGGAAAAAATGACGCACTGACTCTGCTTCCCTCTTACAGAGAAAACATCTATTAGGTATTTGAAAGCTGCATTTACACAGGTTATCAATCGTAAGCACCTTATTTTGGAGAAGGATCCAAAAAAAAAGTTGATTTTAGGGATCAAACATTTGAACCAAGCCTTCAACCAAAAGGGAGGAGATCCCTGAGAGGAAGTAATCCTAGCAAAGGTAGATGAAACTGAATAGTTGCCCGAGGGTTCATCGATCCAGACAAGATGATCTTCCAACTGATCAGAGCAGAGTCTAACAACCAATAAAGATGACTGAATAGGAGCAAGAGCCTGACTGATAAGACACAGATCCACCCATTTTCCATTCACTATGTAGTCTTTCACATAGGATCCGAAATGAGCTTTGCAATTCTCAGCCCACCCACTAAAGGAATCAATTTTTATAAGGGGCTCCTTGAACAACCATCTGTCCTCCCAAAATCTAGTTTGGTTTCCAATTCTGACTTGCCAGCTAGTTCCAGAGTCCACAATATTTTTCCCAATGATCAGATTATTCTAGCAGGTAGAACCTCTAGGAAAAAGACAGGAATCCTTTAGCATAATATGAGAACAATTGTTCTCTAAATATTTACTAGCTAGGATATCAGTCCATTCACCTAAAGATGAGAAAATTCTTCATATTTGTTTTGCTAGAAGGATTTTGTTGACCATTCTGATTCTTCTAAGACCTAGTCCTCCGGTCTTTTTTGGTCTACACACCAGATCCCATCCAATTAAAGGAATTCTTTTCTTTTCTTCAACACCCGACCAAAGGAATATTTTTTGAATATTTTCTATGGCATCTGCAAACTTAGCAAGAATCTTGAAGAGGCTCAGAGCATAGATCCACAAATTCTGTAGGGAAGCTTTGAGGAGTTGAAGTTTTCCCGCTTGACTTAACAGAGCACCTTTCCAACCAACAAACTTTTTGCTAAACCTCTCGACCAACAAAACCCAGAAGGATTCAGGAGGTTTAAGGCTCAAGGGTAAGCCAAGATAGGTGGCAGGAAAGGAATCCACCCTACAACCAAGGATTCTAGCAATTTTGGTCTGTCTGTGAGCCGGGGTGTTGAAGAACAAAGAACTTTTTTGATTATTAATCAGTTATCCAGATGCTCTCCCATATTTATCAAGCAAAGATTTCAAAGTTTTACCTTTGAAGACTGAGGCTTTACCCAACAACATAGTATCATCAATAAATTGTTGATGAGAACAAACCATGTTACTTGAGGAAGGGTTAAGACCACAAAGGGATCAGTTGTCAATCAGGTTTTTTAGGTTTCTTCCAAGACTCTCAGCCATGATAGTGAATAAGATAGGAGAAATAGGATCACCTTGTTTTAGACCTCTGGTACGTTGGAAGAAATTAGTTGGAGATCCATTAACCATAACAGAAATAGAAGTAGTAGACACAAGCTGTTCCACCATTTGAACAACCCTGTTGCAAAATCCAAAGGCCTATAAAATCTTAAATAAGAAAGTCCAGTCAACTCTATCATAGGCTTTACATATATCAAGCTTTAATAGAAAGCCTTTAGTATTAGATTCCACCAAAGAATGGATGTTTTCATGCACAGTAACAATAGAGTCAATGATTTGTCTACCAAGAATGAAGCCATTCTGTTGAGGTGAGATCAATGAAGGCAAAAGAATTAATAATCTAGAAGTCAAAACCTTAGAGATGATTTTATAGATAGAATTACAGAGGCTTATGGGTTTGAAGGCCTCAAAGTTTATCGCTTCAGGCTTCTTAGGGATTAGAACCAGGAAGGTGGAATTCAATTCTTTTAGGAGACTTCTGGATCCAAAATATTCTTTTACAACATTCACAACATCGTCTCCAACAGTCTCCCGGAACCATTGGAAGAAAAACAAAGGGAAACCATC
>VDFB02347168.1:0-22625 GCA_007258455.2 Sequoia sempervirens
TCGCTACCATGCTCAATATAATTAATTTACTTGCGTCAACAATTTTTAATTGTTTTTTCCGCAATATTAAGTGCACTACGTTTTAAATTTCACATACAATTAATCAATATATACTAAAAACTTACATTTTAGTTTTACTATTCATTTTACAATTCTTCAACCATATTTTCCTTTCCCCTTCCAACCAAAAAATCTCCCTCCTTGGCAGCAGGAACTCGACGCGTTGCATCACTTGTTATATGTATTGTTTTTTTTTTTTTTGATGAATAGGCAGCTATCTATATTAATTCAAATATAAAGATACATATTCACAAAAAAAGGATGGGTGGTACAAAGGAACACCCTGAGAGTCAAATGGGCAGTGCCCAAAAAAACCAACAGATCACATGGGTGAAGCCCAAAAGTCCAAAATTGCAAATTATTTTAGTTTATTATTAGATTTAAATAGATTAGTGCAAAGAAAAAATAATCTTAGGGTAATATATCCTTATTTAGCCTCACTAACTTAACATAGTGTTTCCAAATTTGTTTTGTAATTTGTAAGTGGATATGTGATGGTTAATGATCTACTAACCTTGTTTAGATATGCATTTTTATTAGGTGAATTCTATTATATTATGAATGTATAATATTTAGATATTTTTTATTATTCTTGATTTAATTATCTTAATTTTTATCGAGTGATTTTGGTTGTATGTTATAATTAGTTCTTTTTTTTTTCTTAAAAAAAAAATTAGATGAAATTTTGAAACAATATGATATTATGAATGTTATGAGAGATGATGATTTTAATGTTTAATTGGAAATAATTTTGTTTTGTTTAAATGTTGAAATCATTTTGGTGGGAATAATGCATTTATAGAAAATTGAGTAAGTTGACAATGCAAATTAAAGGATATAATTGATACGATTCAATCACAATGATTCATAATGCTATTTTGAGCTATGATTGAAAAATGATCTAATGTATAAGATATGTAAATAATTGCTTTGGCTATATGCATATATATTTTGTGATGAGATTGAGTGTGCACAATGAGTGTGTAGGTGTTTACAAGTGGTCAATGAAGAACGAGAGAACCATAAGGAAACATATCCCATCCTACAATGAAGTAATGTGATTGTCTATGTGTTGTGCAAGTGTTTTGCTAACCATCTTGACCATGAGTGGTTAGGACATCATACACACACCTTGTTATTCTAAGTGTTCATACCTTACTTTTGTGTTGTTATTATGATTTAAATATCTCAAGGATGAATTTTATGTCTTTTATTTTATTCTACATTTATAAAATTTCCCTTTGTGCTTATTTTTGTTGGGAAAATTTTCTCAATCTTGCGTCCTAATATTTCAATTAATTAATTAATTACAAACTAAGAAAATATTTTTGGCACCCCAACTTGATGGGGTCATATCTCCTAGCCCGCTTATAAGACATTGATGTTGTTGGATGCATTAGAAAGAACTCCAAAAGGCCTACATAGAGATGCAAGGAGGAGTTAATAAAATTGACATGACCATTTGAGGGAAACAAATACTCCAAAGGCCTAAAATAATGTAGACTATTGAAATGTAGAATATAAAAATGTACACGTTTTCAATTTTTCTTAGATTTAACCATGAAAATGCTATCCAAATGCTCCTAGATCTCTATTAGATCATAATACATATTTGAATGGGTTGTGTGGTTGATTTGTAGGTATTGCCATGTTATTGAAATTGCTCCATTTTTACATGTTGGTGATATTCATGTAGACACCCAAAATTGCAATGTCATAATATTATCTAGTCGATACATGACCTTGTCAGACATCTTGTAACATTTTACCCTAGGTCATTACATTATCCCACTTATCTCATTTATTCCACTTAATCACTTTCCCAATTATTAAATAAATCTTAGTTATCTAATTAATTCCCCTTCACATGTCTCAAAATAATTCAAATTAAATATTTGAATTAATCCCTCACTTATTACCACATTGCAACATGTGTCACATGACTACAACTCTTCACAAGCACAAATAATTTTAAAAAAATATTATTTAAATTATGAGATTCCCACTCACATCCTATTTTTAGCCCCATTTATTGTGTGTCATAGGCATCTTTTCCTCCAAAATAAATAAAAGAATCCAACTTATTCCCTCACATCCTAATTTTAGCCTCATGTCATAACCCACTTAATGTGTGTCATAAGCACTAAAATCAAATTTTAATCCTAGCCATACACATCACCCATTTGAATTTTAATCTTGGCCATTGAATCAAATCAGCTTTTGCAATAAATCTAGCCTCACATAGGCCATTTGAGATTGATCTTCTTCTAGCATCCCCACTTTGCCAAAATTATTTCAATCTTCTCATCTATCTATCCATCTTCTTCTATCATCTTTCATCTCAACATTATGTTGTGAAATTGAGCAATCAACAATCAAACCTTCAAAATATTGTATTCCTGTGTGAGGTTGAGAAGAGAAATGGAGATAAATTGAGTTTAGTGTGGATTTGGGTTTGCATTCACTTGTTATTTTGATTTTCATGCTTGCACGTACTCTATTGTGCTAGTTAGGGTTTGATATCTTGTTGTTCTAGTTTTATATATGATTTTCCCTCACTACAAAATGGTGAACCAGACATGAATCCTTTGATCTAGCTTGATTTTTGCAGATTTCATTAACTTTTTGTTGCAGGTTTATGTCATTTTTGGACAAAACCATAGGTTTTACAAATGTCTTCATATCTTTCGAATTACTGTGAATTTTTCTACAATATTTTCACAAAATCTTGTGCATCATTTTAGGAGGCTACAACAAAAAATTTGCATGTGCATGTTTATTGCCATTTTTGTAGGAGTTATTGTGATTTTATGTTTTTTCATAAAATTAAATTTTTGGGCACAAATAAGTGAATTTTCCATAAATTTTTACATTTCTAGATAGCTCTTGAAATTATAATGGGGATCTATTTTTTATAGATTTGATTTTGAGGTCAAATATGGTGCTCAATGATCCAATCTTTGTTTTCTATAATATTTTTATAAATCCAAATTTTTGGGCACAAAACAGGGATTTTTTCTAACTTCTTTACATTTTTGGAAAGATCTCATAAAATTACAAGGGGTATCTTCTTTGATTTTTTAGTTTTTAGATAAAAAAATGTCTTGAAATAATCAAATATAATTCAGTTATGTATCTGAAATTACAATTTTACTTGTCTGATGAGCTTTTTTTTTATGGATGCATTATATTATCATTTTCTAATTTTGTAGGTGAATCTAAGGAACAACATTGGCATCAATATCTATAGTATATTTAAGGACAAAAACAATAAGGTGCACACATTCCATCTTTTATCTCTAATCATGGCTTGTCAACACACTTCAATTTGGGGCTTAAAAAGAACAACATGTTTGATCACACACTTGGATTTTGGGCTTAAAAAGAACATCTTTTTTTGGTCACATTATTGAAATTGGGTTAAAACGAACAACTATCTTCCTACACATTTGGATTTGGGATCTAAAAAGAACAAGTGATTGAACTGCCTTACACACATTTTGATTTTCTAAAGGGAAATTAACAACTGTGATTGTGAATCAAGTGTGTGTGTGTGTGTATGCTCTCTCCTCACACAGCAAGGTGATCTTGGAGATTGAAAAAATCTCACTTCATTCAATTTTGTCATACCCTTATTAGGAGGCCTGCTTGGAGACACACCACTCTGAGGGATGACCTTAATAGAGGTGTGAATCAAAAGACACCCTCCTTTGGGAGTTGAAATCTTGTCACTCTTGGCTAAGCCCCAAAGAACTTTATGCCTTTGGGAAGTGAAGGTGAAGGGTGGGTTACCCCTTTCTCCCAACTGTGTGGCAGGATTTTTTTTTCAAATCATCCCTAGTCAACCTCGTGCATCCTAGCTTAAGACCTAATTGGCCATACCCACTTGACTAACATTAGGCTTGTTGTTGTGTATTCAAGTGTTTGCTTAAACATAACATTTAATCTTGAAAGAAAAATTTATCATTGTGTTTGGTGTGTGTTTTCATACATTTACATGTGAGATCTTGTGTTTGATATTTCCCAAGTCAAATTTTTGATAAACATTTTCCACATCATCCAATCTTTCTAGGCCAAATCATCCTAGTCATTCAAGCAATCACATACTAGTAATTTTAAATCATAATCGTAATCTTAATCAATTTTTTTCCAAAAGTGACACCCTGCCAATATTAGAAGACCTAACACAAGAGCTTTTTCACATACTTCATGAAAATCAAACAAGCCAATCACCTTTAAACCAAAAACCCATTCAAGGAATTCATGACATGATCCAAAAACTTCAAACAAACCAATCACCTCAAATGCAACAACTCATAGCACAAGCCCAATACCTCATGGCCACTTGTCAAATCCAACAAGCACAAAATCAAATCCAATCACCACATCAACAAATTTCACAACAATCCTATGTGTCACCTATATCATCATATCAACCTCATCCATCCACATATCATGTTACCCCTTCATCAACCTATCACACCTCTTCCAATGTCAACCATTATCCATATCAATCCACCTCTCAACAACCATTATCCTATGCAACCCATCCATCATTATCACAACAACAAATCATACCACAACAAGTCCAAATACTATTCCCACATCAACACATTCAACCACAATCCTATGTGTCACCTTCATCATCATGCCAACCTAACCCATCTAACTATCATGTCAATGCCACATCAACATATCCACCCATATCACAACAAGAAGATAGGATCCCAAGTCCACCTTGGTAACAAGATCAAATTCCATCAACTTCATACCAATTCCAAGATCTTTTATCTACATATCCCACCACTTCACCTTACCACAAAATTCATTCATGAAACTATCAATGGCCTTCACAACAAGAACATGCACACCCAAGTCCATATTTTAAACAAGACCTAATAGCCTTTGACAAGGGAGAAACCAATCTAGAGTTTGCATCCTATGAGTCACCTTCATTATCCAATCACATGAAAACACATGAGCCAACTAGTCCTATCCCAACACCTTCATGTCATCTAAATCATAATCCTTTGATCCATAAACCTTCTAATTCATCAAGCCCTCCACTAAAGGATCCCTTAGAGATGACCCTACAACAATTAGTCCAAGAAAATTTTATTGAGCTACCATCGATAACACCCTTTGAATAAATCCACTTCAAACCCAATTGGTATAAAGATGATGAATATTGTGCATACCATAGGTTTAAGGGCCATCCCATATCCACTTGTATACAATTTAAAATATTGGTCAAGAACCTAGAAGATTGTGGTAAAATTGTCCTATATAAGACCAATCCATCTAATCCCATCATCCATCCCACAAGTCTTGATCCTAAGCCTATAACACCATCCACTATCATTGTCCATCCACTATATTATCCATCTACACATTCACTTTCAAAGGATGTGATACAATGGCTATTATCAAGGAATAAACCATCTCCATGTTATCAAACACCTATCCCTGAGCCTATCCAAGAGCCCTCCATTAACATGCTTAGCCCTTCAAGCCTATCATTTGACCCACAAGCCATCGAGCCTATTCAAGAGCCTCCTATCATGATACCAAGTCAATGTCCATCATATTATCTTATTGATGAATATCAATAATCCATCAAACTTACCCTACATCCATTCCCATGAAACCACAACAGTTATTTCAAGAGTTTAACCTTAAGCCAGTGGAAATAGTAGCCCCTAATTCCAATCAAGATCAAATAATCTCCATCCAACCTATTCATAACATTTATCTTTTTATGATCAAGATGAAATACATAATGAAGAACCTATCCATGAGAACCTTGATCATATTCATACCCCCACAACCATTCATGAACAAGACACCCAAGACCTACATGTTCCATCTAATGAAAGTCTTGTTGACCTCCTTGAGAATTCACCCCATTTAATGGCATTTCTTCAAACATCTGATCTATTTAGGATCTAGGACAATTGCTTATAGAATGCTTAACATAAATGATCACTTAATTACAATGCTCAAATGAACAAATTAACATAATATAATTGCCAAGATAATGAACTAAAAAGAAAGAGATAAGATAAAGAGGAGACAAACGCAATTGATAACAGAGTTCGTCCCTAAGGACTACGTCTCCGGGCCCCTCTCCAATGGAGTGACCAATCCGATTATACTCCAAAATCAGTTACAATTGCTTCAATGACTATCTCCTTCAAGCACAGCAGCATAACGTTCCTCTGATGTGCGGAAATGTCTGCAAAATCTCCTAAGCATTCTCTCGTTCTCACCACCTGGACTTGCAAAACAAAGGCCTACTACCTCCTTTTTATACATAAAATTTTCCTTATTAGGCTTAACCACCAAAATAAATGCCCAACTCCCTTGTGACCTCATACAACATCTCTGATATCTCCATTTGGCTTCTGGTTAAGGTTGGTAGATGTAGTTTTGATTGTTTGTGGCTTAAAAAGCCATTTGGTTAAAGTTTGGCTAACAAAACCTTAACAAAACCAAACAAACACCCGTTATGTTTAGCGGGCTGTTCGTGGTCTAATGGTGGCTATGCCTTTTACCCGCCGCGAGGTCGGGGGTTCCAAACCTCCGCCACGCGTTTTTAAAACCAATACCAAACTTTTAAAACAACAAAGCAGCGGCTACATCATATACTGGTATGTAGTTCTTATAGCGCGTGCAGCGGCAAAGCAATAGCTAATCGAGGAGATGTGAGGTTCAAACACGAATAAGCATTTTGTTGAAACAAACTTATCCGGGGCCGAAGGAGGGAAAGTACCGAATGCCGTGTCAAGCCATTATTAAGCTAGAACACGTGGTGTAATCAGCAGCGTGGATGTTTTGTCTGGCGATTGTGTTGCCGTGTTGCACACCATTGTTCCCCATTACAATCCCAGGAGTCACACCCGCGTCACGATGCAGACGGACCGTGTCGATTCGGTGGTCCATCTGATTGAGTTAGTTACTAATGTGTCGCGTTGAAATTGACCATGTGGATTACGTATGATACCGAGGTATTGCGTCGATATGATGACATCATCATCGTACCCTCAAGTTGGTGAAGTTTGGTAGCATGGCTTCGAGCATATGATGTCGGATTTCAATGAAATGAACACCATCGGAATCATCTTGACGAGCTCTTCGTGATGACGCTGACTTCAAAGATTTTTGACGATGCCATTTTTTTTGCCTTCTACGGGCCCTAAAGCCAGATTTGGTGGAAGTTTGACCGACGTAACTTGCACAAGCGAGTCCTTTTAAGCCCTCGTTCGGGATTAGCGTTGGAACGGGCGTCGTTCTCTTTCTAATGGCTGAAGTTTGGAGCAGTAAGGGGAACACTTCAATTTTCATTGAAAAATTGTCCCCATATCACATCCCCTTCTCATGATGGGACATATGGCCCCCAAGCAAGCATAGAAGATCAAACAAATACCTTTGGATCTAAGTCAACACAATGCTAATCAAAATATTAATGATCCTCCATCACTCACTATTGAACCCATTGCAAGTCCTCCATCATATCCTATTGGTCTATCCACCTTTATCCATAAGTGTTCTTCTTTGGGTAAACAACAACCTTTATCCACTTCACCTTCTATGTCTAATAATGAAGTCAATTCTAGTTTCCAAAACACACCTAATCCACAACCATTCATGAACAAGACACCCAAGACCAACAAATGCACACATTGTCTAAACATAAATCTTCCTCTCATTCCACCAAACCCAAGGGATTCCAAAATAAAAATTTTGGATGCCTCTACACATAAAGTCAAAAATCCTAAAGGTCCTAATGCCTTAGCATATAATTGCAAAAATTTAAAGCCAAGTACATCCAAAAAGAAACATAAGCCCATACCTTCAAAAGAAAATTCTAAAAACAAAATGGTTTGGGCACCTAAGCATAAATAAATCAAATCAAATGAGGTATCCACATCTCAAAAATTCCAACCATCCTCTTCCATCCAAAAATCCCACTCCTTTCAAAAATCCCACTAGCAAAGCAAAAATCATAAAAATACTAAGTCCATGTGGGTACTTAAAGAACTTTTTCAACCATCTCCTAAGCAAACATTGTCATTGCTTCCTACACCACCTTTCCATCAAAAGCTTCAATGTTTAACACGGTGTGTGCAACCGTTGGTCGTAATTCCATTCCCACATACCTCCATCTCCCCATCCTTCAACTAATATCCTACATATCTTCCCAATCACCTTCCTATGGTCCATGATTTTTCACAAACCTTTCATCCATCCTTTTCCATAAGTCCTATAAAATCCACATCATAATCCACTATTTCCCATCCATCCTTGCATAAGCCTTTCATAATTGACCATCTACCTAATCCATCTCACTCATGCAATTACTTACCAACATCTATGAGCACACTTGATATGGTCCATGTGACGACATCCATCTAGCGAGACTATCACCTTTCATGGAACTAGACACTTGAGTCCCTCTTGTCCTTCTTCTATTCAAAAAAATCAAAAAAAGTAAAGAGAAATCCCTTCGTCCAATGGTGAAAACCTGGTAAATAGGTGCCCTAGATAAGTATCATGATGAAAAACCTAACAAACACGTGTCCTGTGTAGGTTGATCTTCTATGTCACTTACACTTGGGGGCACTTTGTTTAATCCACTCTATCTATCCTATCATGTCACTTCTTATTGTGTCATTTCCATCCTACCTACCATCTTTAGCCATCATACATACATATCATGTTGAGTCCACTTAACCACCCTTCTCCTTTTTATCTTGATGAAGACATAGGGGGGAAATGTTGAAACATGTTTTTTGGGTATCTCTTGACACACCTCATCTTTTCTAATGCAATCTTATCACCAACCTATTGTTCTAAGAATTTTCATAAAAATCCTAACTATTGTACCTAGAATAGGTAATATTATTCCTATGCGACATAGTCTTTGGAGATCACATTCTTGCTCTCTTATGATGCATACATCCATTACATTCACTATGACCTATCCTTTTTATCCATCCATCTATCATGAGCCTTTTATCCCTTATCCTATCACCCACCCTTTCATCCATCAATCCCATCTATCTCCTTGCATCTATACTTGGTTTTCCCTTCTCATTGGTATCTAGCACAAAGGCTACCCAATTTGTCATCCATTGACATCGCAAAACAGTTCAAAAAGTCCTCAAAAAATACAAAAATTGAAAAAAATCCTAAACAAATACAAAAAATTGAAAAAAGGCCCTCAAAAACAAAATCAAAAATATTTCCCGGAATTCAAAAATAAAACTTTTCCAGAGCATCCGGATTTAAAATTAGTGAAAATCCAAAAAATCAAATATCTATCAAAAACCTAAACAAGAAAAATAAATAAAAAAAATCATCAAATCAAATCAAATCAAATCTTCAAATTCCACAAATCAATTCACCACTTCTTCAAATCAATTTCTTCATCAAATTATCCAATTGCATCACTTCTAATAAAATCCTTTCTTCTAATCAATCACATCACTTCTTCTAATCAAACCCATTTTTCTAATCAATCCAATCAATATCCTCAAATCAAATCATTTCTTCATCAATCCAATCAATCAAAATCATTCCAAGCAAATCAATTCCTCAATTCAATTCATCAATCCTCGTCCAAATCTTCAAATCAATCATCTTCAATCATTCCAAGCAATAATCCAAATGCAAATCAATCCTTAATGCATACCAATCAAGTAGATCAAACAAGTCAAATTATCCAATCATATCCTTTGGTATTGATCCTAATCTTGTTGTAAACCCAATCAATTAATCAATCAATAAATCATCCTTGTGTTGATCTAGGGATATATCGTTCCCTGCAATGACAACAATATCATCATCAACCAATCAATCAATCAATTCATCATTGGTTTACAGCTTGACAGGGGCAATACCTTATTTATTTTTGTATCATTTGTGCATGCTTGCTTGCTTGCTGGTGTGTTATCATTTTTATCTTGCATTTGCATCAAATTTGAATCACTCCCAGCTAATATTGATATCTTGTATCTAGACAAGGTTGTATTATGTTGGGGCATGAGACACATTGTCACCTTGGTCGTTATACCTTGGTGCATAACATCTAGTGCTATATAAAACATATGATTGCTCACTTTATTGAAACATAGCATGTCATTCTTCTTTTTCATCTACTTCTTATCTTGTATCATTCATATTATCCCCCCTTTATCATTTCATACATTCATTTCGAGAGCATACTCGTGTTTTTCCAACCTGCCTATCCTCTCGAGGGGGCATCATCATCATTATCATATCCTATATCATCATCCCATTTCTTCATATCTTTTACATCATCATACTCTCCTATCATCCCTTTTCTTCATTCATCTTACCCTCACTTTTAAGTGGTTAGAATCATCTTTTTTTCTCTATCCATACCTTAGCTTCTTTGAAATGATGTTGATATAAATTGCATCATCTCAAACATCATCTCAAAGAGGGGAAAAATGTAGACACCCAAAATTGTCCATGTCATAACATTATCTAGTCGATACATGACCTTGTAAGACATCTTGTATTTTACCCTAGGTCATTACATCATCCACTTATCACATTTATTCCACCTAATCACTTTCCCAATTAATTAAATAAATCTCAATTATTTAATTAATTTCACATGTCTCAAAATAATTCAAATTAAATATTTGAATTAATCCCTCACTTATTACCACATTGCAACATGTGTCACATGACTACAACTCTTCACAAGCACAAATAATTTTAAAAAAATATTATTTAAATTATGAGATTCCCACTCACATCCTATTTTTAGCCCCATTTATTGTGTGTCATAGGCATCTTTTCCTCCAAAATAAATAAAAGAATCCAACTTATTCCCTCACATCCTAATTTTAGCCTCATGTCATAACCCACTTAATGTGTGTCATAAGCACTAAAATCAAATTTTAATCCTAGCCATACACATCACCCATTTGAATTTTAATCTTGGCCCTTGAATCAAATCAGCTTTTGCAATAAATCTAGCCTCACATAGGCCATTTGAGATTGATCTTCTTCTAGCATCCCCACTTTGCCAAAATTATTTCAATCTTCTCATCTATCTATCCATCTTCTTCTATCATCTTTCATCTCAACATTATGTTGTGAAATTGAGCAATCAACAATCAAACCTTCAAAATATTGTATTCCTGTGTGAGGTTGAGAAGAGAAATGGAGATAAATTGAGTTTAGTGTGGATTTGGGTTTGCATTCACTTGTTATTTTGATTTTCATGCTTGCACGTACTCTATTGTGCTAGTTAGGGTTTGATATCTTGTTGTTCTAGTTTTATATATGATTTTCCCTCACTACAAAATGGTGAACCAGACATGAATCCTTTGATCTAGCTTGATTTTTGCAGATTTCATTAACTTTTTGTTGCAGGTTTATGTCATTTTTGGACAAAACCATAGGTTTTACAAATGTCTTCATATCTTTCGAATGACTATGAATTTTTCTACAATATTTTCACAAAATCTTGTGCATCATTTTAGGAGGCTACAACAAAAAAATTGCATGTTTATTGCCATTTTTGTAGGAGTTATTGTGATTTTATGTTTTTTCATAAAATTAAATTTTTGGGCACAAATAAGTGAATTTTCCATAAATTTTTACATTTCTAGATAGCTCTTGAAATTATAATGGGGATATATTTTTTATAGATTTGATTTTGAGGTCAAATATGGTGCTCAATGATCCAATCTTTGTTTTCTATAATATTTTTATAAATCTAAATTTTTGGGCACAAAACAAGGATTTTTTCTAACTTCTTTACATTTTTGGAAAGATCTCATAAAATTACAAGGGGTATCTTCTTTGATTTTTTAGTTTTTAGATAAAAAAATGTCTTGAAATAATCAAATATAATTCAGTTATGTATCTGAAATTACAATTTTACTTGTCTGATGAGCTTTTTTTTTATGGATGCATTATATTATCATTTTCTAATTTTGTAGGTGAATCTAAGGAACAACATTGGCATCAATATCTATAGTATATTTAAGGACAAAAACAATAAGGTGCACACATTCCATCTTTTATCTCTAATCATGGCTTGTCAACACACTTCAATTTGGGGCTTAAAAAGAACAACATGTTTGATCACACACTTGGATTTTGGGCTTAAAAAGAACATCTTTTTTTGGTCACATTATTGAAATTGGGTTAAAACGAACAACTATCTTCCTACACATTTGGATTTGGGATCTAAAAAGAACAAGTGATTGAACTGCCTTACACACATTTTGATTTTCTAAAGGGAAATTAACAACTGTGATTGTGAATCAAGTGTGTGTGTGTGTGTATGCTCTCTCCTCACACAGCAAGGTGATCTTGGAGATTGAAAAAATCTCACTTCATTCAATTTTGTCATACCCTTATTAGGAGGCCTGCTTGGAGACACACCACTCTGAGGGATGACCTTAATAGAGGTGTGAATCAAAAGACACCCTCCTTTGGGAGTTGAAATCTTGTCACTCTTGGCTAAGCCCCAAAGAACTTTATGCCTTTGGGAAGTGAAGGTGAAGGGTGGGTTACCCCTTTCTCCCAACTGTGTGGCAGGATTTTTTTTTCAAATCATCCCTAGTCAACCTCGTGCATCCTAGCTTAAGACCTAATTGGCCATACCCACTTGACTAACATTAGGCTTGTTGTTGTGTATTCAAGTGTTTGCTTAATCATAACATTTAATCTTGAAAGAAAAATTTATCATTGTGTTTGGTGTGTGTGTTCATACATTTACAAGTGATATCTTGCGTTTGATATTTCCCAAGTCAAACTTTTAATAAATATTTTCCACATCATCCTAGTCATTCAAGCAATCACATAATAATCATTTTAAATCATCATTGTAATCTTAATCAAATATTTTCCAAAAGTGACACAATTCCAACATTAGAAGACCTAACACTAGAGCTCGTTCACATACTTCATGAAGATCAAACAAGCCAATCACCTTTAAACTAGAAAATCATTCAAGGAATCCATGACATGATCCAAAAACTTCAAAAAAACCAATCACCTCAAATGCAACAACTCATAGCACAAGCCCAATACCTCATGGCCACTTGTCAAATCTAGCAAGCACAACATCAAATCCAATCACCACATCAAAAAATTTCACAGCAATCCTATGTGTCACCTATATCATCATATCAACCTCATCCATCCATATATCATGTTACCCCTTCATCAACCTATCACACATCTTCCAATGTCAACCCTTATCCATATTAATCCACCTCTCAAAAACCATTATCCTATGCAACCCCTCCATCATTATGACAACAAAAAATCATACCACAAGTCCAAACACCATTCTGACCTTGACACATTCAACCACAATCCTATGTGTCACCTTCATCATCATGCCAACCTAACCCATCTACCTATCATGTCAATGCCACATTAACATATCCACCCATATCACAACAAGAAGATAGGATCCCAAGTCCACCTTGGCAACAAGATCAAATGCCATCAACTTCATACCAATTCCAAGATCTTTTATCTGCATATCTCACCACTTCACCTTACCACAAAATTCATTCACAAAACTATCAATAGCCTTCAAAAAAAGAAAATGTACACCCAAGTCCATATTTTTGACAAGACCTAATAACCTTTGACAAGGGAGCAACCAATCTAGAGTAGGTATCCTATGAGTCACCTTCATTATCCAATCACATGCCAACACATGAGCCAACTAGTCCTATCCCAACACCTTCATTTTATCCAAATCATAATCCTTTGATCCATCAACCTTCTAATTCATCAATCCCTCCACTAAAGGATCCCTTAGAGATGACCCTACAACAATTGGTCCAAGAAAATTTGATTGAGCTACCACTGATAACACCCTTTGAAGAAATCCACTTCAAACCCAATTGGTATAAAGATGATGAATATTGTGCATACCATAGGTGTAAGGGCCATCCCATATCCACTTGTATACAATTTAAAAGATTGGTCAAGAACATAGAAGATTGTGGTAAAATTGTGATATATAAAACCAATCCATCTAATCCCATTATCCATCCCACAAGTCCTAATCCTAAGCCTATAACACCATCCACTATCATTTTCCATCCACTATATTATCTAGCTACACATACACTTTCAAAGGATGTGATACAATGGCTATTATCAAGGAATAAACCATCTCCATGTTATCAAACACCTATCCCTAAGCCTATCCAAGAGCCCTCCATTAACATGCTTATCCCTTCAAGCTTTTTGTTTGACCCACAAGCCATCGAGCTTATTCAAGAGCCTCCTATCCTAATCCCAAGACAAAGTCCATCATATTCTCTTATTGATGAATATCAAGAATCCATCAAACTTACCCAAGATTATCTTACATCCATTCCCATGAAACCACAAAATTTATTTCAATATTTTTAACCTTAAGCCAGTGGAAATTGTAGCTCCTAATTCCAATCAAGATCAAATCATCTCCATCCAACCTATTCAAAACATTTATCTTTTGCATAATCAAGATGAAATCCATAATTAAGAACCTTTCCATGAGAACCTTGATCATATTCATACCCCCACAACCATTCATGAACAAGCACCCAAGACCTACATGTTCCATCTAATGAAAGTCTTGTTGACCTCCTTGAGCATTCGCCTCGTTTCATGGCCTTTCTTCAAACATCCCCTTCTCATGATGGTACATATTTTCCCCAAGCAATCATAGAAGACCAAACAAATACCTTGGATCTAAGTGAACACAATGCTAATCAAAATCCTAATGATCCTCCATCACCCACTATTGACCCCATTGCAAGTCCTCCATCATATCCTATTGGTCTATCCACCTTTATCCATGAGTGTTCTTATTTAGGAAAAAAACAACCTTTATCCACTTCACCTTTTTCATCTAATAATGAATTCAAGTCTAGTGTCCAAAACATACCTAGTCCACAACCATTCATGAACAAGACACTCAAGACCAACAAATCATGACCAACAAATGCACACATTTTCTAAACATAAACCTTCCACTCATTCCACCAAACCCAAGGGATTCCAAAATAAAAATTTTGGATGCCTCTGCACATAAAGTCAAAAATCCTAAAGGTCCTAATGCCTTAGCATATAATTGATAAAAGTCAAAGCTGAGTACATCCAGAAAGAAATATAAGCCCATACCTTCAAAAGAAAATTCTAAAAACAAAATGGTTTGGGTACCTAAGCATAAAGAAATCAAATCAAATGAGGTATCCACATCCCAAAAATTCCAACCATCCTCTTCCATCCAAAAATCCCACTCCTTTCAAAAATCTCTCCATCAAAGAAAAAATTACAAAAATACTAAGTCCATGTGGGTACTTAAAGCACTTTGTCAACCATCTCCTAAGCAAACATTGCCATTGCTTCCTACAACACCTTTCCATAAAAAGCTTCAATGTTTAACATGGTGTGTGCAACCGTTCGTCGTGATTCCATTCCCACATACCTCCACTCCCTATCCTTCAAATACTATCCTACATATCTTCCCAATCACCTTTCTATGGTCCATGATTTGGCACAAACCTTTCATCCATCCTTTTCCATAAGTCCTACAAAATCCACATCATAATCCACTATTCCCCATCCATCCTTATATACACCTTTCATAATCCACCATCTACCTAATCCATCTCACACTCATGCAATTACTTACCAACATCTATGAGCACACTTGATATGGTCCATGTGATGACATCTATCTAGTGGGACTATCAACTTTCATGGAACTAGACACTTGAGTCCCTCCTATCCTTCTCCTATTCAAAAAAATAAAAAAATAAAAAAAGAGAAAAAGAAAAAAAAATCAAAAAAAGTAAAGAGAAATCCCTTCATCCAACGGTGAAAACCTGGTAAATAGGCGCCCTAGATAAGTATCATGATGAGAACTTGACAAACATGCGTCATGTGTAGGTTGATCTTCTATATCACTTACACTTGGGGGCACTTTGTCTCATCCACACTATCTATCCTATCATGTAACTTCTTCTCATATCATTTCCATCCTACCTACCATCTTTAGCCATCATACATACCTATCATATTGAGTCCACTTAACCACCGTTCTCCTTTCTATCTTGATGAAGACATAGGGGGAAAATGTTGAAACATGTTTTTTGGGTATCTCTTGACACACCTCATCTTTTCTAATGCATTCTTATCACCATCCTATTGTTCTGAGAATTTTCATAAAAAATCCTAACTATTGTACCTAGAATAGGGAATAGTATTCTTATGCGACATAGTCTTTGGAGATCACATCCTTTCTCTCTTATGATGCATACATCCATTACATTCACTATGACCTATCCTTTTCATCCTTCCTTCTATCATGAACCTTTTATCCCTTATCCTATCAACCACCCTTTCATCCATCAATCCCATCTATCTCCTTACACCTATACTTGGTTTTCCCTTCTCATTGGTATCTAGCACAAAGGCTACCCAAATTGTCATCCATTGACATCTCAAAACATTTCAAACAATTCCTAAAAAAATACAATAAAAAATTGTAAAAAGTTCCTAAAAAAAAATCCAAAAAAATCCAAACATTTCCAAAAACAGAACATTCCAAACATCAAAAATCAAAATCTATCAAAAACCTATCAAGAAAATAATCCAAATCAATCAGTTCACCACTTCTTCAAATCAATTTCTTCATCAAATTATCCAATCATCACTGGCTTCAATCAATCCGTTCTTCTAATCAATCAGTACTTCTTCAATCAAACCATTCTTCTAATCAATCAATCAATATCATCAAATCAAATCATTTATTTCATCAATCCAATCAATCAAAGATCATTTCCAAGCAAATCAATTTAATTCGTCTCATCAATCATCATCCAAATCTTCAAATCAATCGTCTTCAGAGCATTTGCAAGCAATGAATCCAAATGCATTCAATCCAATCCATACCAATCCAGTCGTCATACAAGTCAAATTATCCAATCATATCCTTTGGTCTTGATCCTAATCTTGTTGTAAACCCAATCAATTAATCAATCAATCATCCTTGTGTTGATCTAGGGATATAGTGTTCCCTGCAATGACAACACTATCATCATCAACCAATCAATCAATCAATTAATCATTGGTTTTCAGCTTGACAGGGGCAATACCTTGTTTAATTTTGTATCATTTGTGCATGATTGCTTGCTTGCTGGTGTGTTATCATTTTTATCTTGCATTTGCATCAAATCCGAATCACTACCAGCTAATATTGATATCTTGTATCTAGACAAGATTGTATTACGTTGGGGCATGAGACACATCGTCACCTTGGTCCTTATACCTTGGTGCATAATGTCTAGTGCTATATCAAACATATGATTGCTCACTTTATTGAAACATAGCATGTCATTCTTCTTTTTCATCTACTTCTTATCTTGTATCATTCATATTATCCCCCCTTTATCATTTCATACATTCATTTCGAGATCATACTCGTGTTTTTCCAACCTGCCTATCCTCTCGAGGGGGCATCATCATCATTATCATATCCTATATCATCATTCCATTTCTTCATATCTTTTACATCATCATACTCTCCTATCATCCCTTTTCTTCATTCATCTTACTCCTCACTTCCTTAAGTGGTTAGGCAATCATCATTTTTTTCTCTATCCATACCTTAGCTTCTTTGAAATGATGTTACTTGATATAAATCGCATAATTTCAAACATCATCTCAAAGAGGGGAAAAATGTAGACACCCAAAATTGTCCATGTCATAACATTATCTAGTCGATACATGACCTTGTAAGACATCTTGCAATATTTTACCCTAGGTCATTACATTATTCCACTTATCCCATTTATTCCACTTAATCACTTTCCCAATTAATTAAATAAAAATCTCAGTTATTTAATTAATTACCCTTCACATGTCTCAAAATAATTAAAATTAAATATTTGAATTAATCCCTCACTTATTACCAGATTGCAACATGTTTCACATGACTACAACTCTTCACATGGAAAAATAATTTAAATAATTTTATTATTTAAATTATGAGATTCTCACTCACATCCTATTTTTAGCCCCATTCATTATTCGTCATAGTCATCTTTTTCACCAATATAAATAAAATAATCCCACCTATTCCCTCACATCCTAATTTTAGCCTCATGTCATAACCCACTTAATGTACGTCATAAGCACTAAAATTAAATTTTTATCCTAACCATACACATCACCCATTTGACTTTTAATCTTGGCCATCGAATCAAATTAGCTCTTGCCTATAAATCTAGCCTCACACAGGCCATTTGAGATTGATCTTCTTCTAGCATCCTCACTCTGCCAAAATTCTTTCAATCTTCTCATCTATCTATCCATCTTCTTCTATCATCTTTCATCTCAACATTATGATACAAAATTGAGCAATCAACAATCAAACCTTCAAAATATTGCCTTCTCATTTGAGGTGGAGAAGAGCAATGGAGATAAATCAAGTTTAGCATGGATTTGGGTTTGCATTTGCTTGTTATTTTGATTTTCATGCTTTCTCGTACTCTATTGTGCTAGTTAGGGTTTGATATCTTGTTGTTTTAGTTTTATATCTGATTTTCCTTAACTATAATTCCTATAAGGGCAATACTGTATTGTAACTATTGTTATTGCATAATACAACTGGTCTTGCTTTTAGAATGGGTTTTTTTTCCCAAAAAGGTTTTCCCCGTGTAACTTGTGTTATGGTATTGTGATAGGGAAAATTTAAGTGTTAGAATATGAGCAACAAACAAAGGAAAGAAAATAACACTAAAAACACTCTACACCTCAAGATTAGCCTAGTTGGATTCAATATAAAATAAAATTGAACTTTTTACCTTGTGTTGAATCGATCCTTTGGTTGGCCCTTCGATCTTTGGTGTTGTATGCTCATTGGATGGCAAAAGATGCAAGCTATAAGGTGGAATGAGGATGGAAAACGAGTGAAAGTGGATGCAAGCATGAAAAATAGCTAATTATGGATTGAGAAAAAAAATTGCAAGAGTTTGGCTACTATGAATGATCTCCCAAAAATGAGAGAAAAGAGGGGGTATTTATAGAGATTTTGGAATCCTCTAGAAAAATGGACGGTCAAGATTGAGCCACCAAGATCAAGATGTAGGGCTAAGGTGAGTTGAGAACTCACAAGCCCTCACATCTTGACATGTGGCATGTGATATGGCTTAAAAAGGGTGATGTGTACATGAGGTGGAAGGATAGTGTATGACATGGAGGTGGTACATAGTACCTTGGGATTGGGACAAGGTCTCCTCATAAATGAGGTACTTGTCCCCATGTGGGTGAGAGGACATTTGGGGAATTAAAAATTCCTCAAATATTCTTATGGGGATGAGAGAAGGAATTTAAAATTCCTTTAAATGCATTGGGAGATTAAATGTGAATTAAAATTCACATGGCTAATGGAGTTCCTTGTTCAAAAAGAGAAATCTTTTAATGAAGTTGACTAAGGACACATTCCATAAATGATATGGGGGTTAGGGATGACCTAATTAAGTGATTAAGGTTGTGCAATTGTTTGATTAGACTAATTAATGACATGTTAGAGGCAAGTGGGAAATGATGGAGGATGTGACCCTAATGATGATTAAGAGTGTGCACATCTTAATCATAAATTAATTATGACTAAGAAAGAGGGTTAGATTGCTAAGAGGGATTAGAGACCAACTTGCAAAATTTGGAGGATGTGACAATGAGAGAGAAAATAAAGAATTTAAAAATAAATTTAAAATTCCAAAAGATAATATGACTAAATTAAATAAAGTGATGCATTTATTTAATTTAGAGAGGAAAGAGGGGAAAAGTATTTATTAAATTAAATACTTTGGGAAATCTTATGCAAGATACAAAATATTAATTAAATGAATGATTTAATTAATATTGGCAAAGAGGATGATTTAAATGAGCAAAGGGATGATTAAGGAGATGACTTTGACCATATGGAAGTGGTCAAATTTGGATGTCTACAGGTATATTTTCCTATGTATTCTTTTTTATAACTACAAAGTTTAAATTTATTTGCACATACCTCCCATCGTAGATTAGTGTAGGAAGCATATTCCACACCTTTGCATCCTTTAATTTGGTATTAGACCTTGATCACATTGGATTATAGGTGTTAGGGACATGGTTTTTTGCACTAATCTTGGATTGAGTGGGAGCTTGCATAGAAGGATGTCTTGTAAAAAAAATGGTGAGCACATCAAAGATAGAGATGGAGAAGTTTATTGGCACTAACTCATATTTAGAAGCTTAAGATGGAGACTATGCTTTTAGATAAATATTTATGGGTTTTAGTATCATAGTGAAACCTTCTACTATGGAACAAGAATTTTGTGACATATTGGACAACAAAGGGAATGGAATTATTAAAATTTGTTAAAGAGAATCTGTGTTGTTAAATGTACATGAATAAGCCACTAAAATATCTCTTTGGATGAGTTTGGAAGAGAATTAATAGGATAAATCCTGATAAATAAACTCTTCTTAATAAAAAAGTTTTATACCCTCAGGATGGACGATGGTGGTTTTGTGATTGACCACCTTAAAACATTAAAAATGGTTATGACATAATTGCATTCTATTGAAGTGATGATGGAGGGGGGTCATTGCATAAAAAATCTATTTTCAATTTTAGACTCATGGGATCCCTTGAGAGAACAAAGAAAGTAGGAATTGTGGCCATGGAGTCCATTCTAGAGGAGACTTCTCCTCCTCCACTAGTAACATGTCCTCCCTCTCCTCCTCCAAAGTCTCCTTCACCACCTCTGGTTTTAGGCCTCCATCTCCTCCATCATCGTCTATTCCTTCTTCCTCTACTCCCATTCCTCCTCCCTGTTGTTCCTTTTTCGCACACATGCCCCACTAAAAGCAGGGACCCCCTTTGTTCTTATTTGCATCTGACGGTTTCTAGTCTTGTTTTTCTTGAAGGAATCTGAGTACTTGGTTTGATTCAAGTAAGGGTAAATTTTTGGTGCATCTTGGCTTATGTTTGAATCCTGTAAAGTCTTCAAAGCTTGAAAATTCCCCCCCTTTCATGAAATGGCTAGTGCATGTTGAACCCCCAGGTCATTTCAATGGGTATTATTCATCATTCTAATAGTTATCAATTGATATCATAATGAATTTTTTGTGGTGGATTTTATTTGATTTACTTTAACCCATTTTTGTAGCACACAAGTCCTGAGGTAGGGCCTACTTGCAACATAATGAGTAACGTATGGGCAATATACATGTCATGAAGAAGGAAAAGTGAAATTTATTGAAATGAGAGAGAAAAAATGAGATTGCTCTCAAATTAAAATTCAGTCATTCACATTACACCAAATCTATTACATAGTAGTGGCTTTATAAGGTCATTATTCCTGTATGGAACTAATTACAGGAATATAACTTCCAAAACCAAATTTATTTATTAAATTAACAATAGCATGTTAATTTATTTATTTAACTATTTATGTCAAGTACTAAATTCTAACATCCCTCCTTAGTACTGACATAGAGAAAAACTATAAATTAGTACAAATATTCTTCATCACTTTGATGTGGAATTTCTTCATCACTTGAATTGTGGTACTTTCCTTCAATTATCATAGCGCTATCTTGCAACTTTCCATCAAGAAGATTAGTGCTCTCTATTTGTAATTCAATACTACATTTCCTATCTTTTTACAATAGAAACATGTGCCACTTGCATGTTTGAACTTCATCATATGTTTTGATTTTTTGTAAGAAGTACTAGCCTTGTTTTGTGTGGCCAATGCAACTTCTTCTTAAACATGTTTGTTTCTTTCATCAAGCAATGTGGATATAATAATTTCTAGACTTGGATTGATTTTTCTTAAGGTGAATACCTTGTGAGTCATACCATTTGGCATACTATTTAAAAGTATGTATTTTGCATTGAATTTTCCTTTATTTATTCATTTATACTAGCCAATTTATTTATCAAGGAATAGAATTTACTGATGTGAGACACTATATCTTCACCTTCTTCCATTTTCAATCCATACAACTTTTGTTTTATAGTTATTTTTGCACTATCATCTTTTGATCCAAACAAAGTATTCAATGTTTCCCAGATGTACCTTAGAATATTTTTTAAAATCTACATTATGTAAATAAGGTTTAGATAAACTAAGACCAATTATAGCCAATGCTTTCTTATCTTTTACCTTCCATTTTTTAAGTTCATCTGCATCTATTGGCTTTGTTATTGTACCGCCAACAATTTCCTAGAGATCTCTTTCAATTAACAATAATTGTATATGTATTTGCCAACCGTGGAAATAATTTCCATCAAACTTTACATAACGGCTTAATTTATCCATCTTGTGTTGAATAAAATACGTTCTTAAAAATAATACTTATATGTCCAATATTCCCCACACCTTTATTTTTCAGAAATAAAAGGAAAAAATCATAAAGAAATAAAATAAACTCTTATTGAAACTGTATAATTCCTCCTTTTGTGCCCTAAATTCCTCTTTTTAGAACAACTTGACATAAATTTT
>VDFB02347169.1:0-29533 GCA_007258455.2 Sequoia sempervirens
TCTTCGTCTTCGGGATGAGGAAAGAGATATGGCAATTAATAAACCCCGGGACGGGATTATGATTGCTCACCTGAGTGTGGCTTATGATACAGTCATGGATGCAGAGGACAGAGAGGCTATCTACTCTTGGAAGACACAATTGGTTTTCAGGGTAAAGATAGAGGACAATTTAGCATCAGAGTTGGCTGAGAGTAGAGAGCAGGTCACTAGTGCACTCCGGTTTGTGAGGACTTTAGTGTCCCGCTTACGTCGCGGATTATCAGATCGAGGGTGGTGCCTACGTGGAGCTTACCGATGTTCAGTCAGAGCTCCGGGCACTCATTCATACCATTTTCGGTGGGGAGACCATTGGCTGTAAGATTACTCAGCTTACAGTCATGTCAGCATTGTTTGACGAGGCAATGAGGAGTAGGGGCGAACTTCAGTCTCAGATCACAGCTGGTGAGGATATGCTGCATCGACATAGCATTCTTCGACAGAGTCTCATAGCTCCAGATAGTGATACAGTCAACAATCTCGTTGAGGGATTGATTGCTCGAGATCATGACCAGTAAACTTCAGTTTCCACCTCTCAGGATAGACATTACACACACGAGTTGAACTGAGTGTTACCCTTTCCAGTTAACTCGAGGTTGTCATCACATGCATATCTATTCTGAGACTCGCTTTTCACACTTGGAGTTTCTTTTTAGGGTTTTTTCGTTAACTGATGGTAGTCTTCCAGTTAACATGCTTTCAACCAGGGTGGCGATGCATGCTCGCCACGTTTGTCATTTTAGATTAGATGTTTTGATTAAGCGGGTAGTTTCGATTTAGTATAGTTTACTTCATTAGGGTTTGGCAATAAATCTTGCATGCATTGCAGAACTGTAGATGACTCAAGGTGATTTTAGGGTTCCTACACCTTGATGTATATAAATAAGAGCTTTTGCTCATTTGTAAATAACTTTTGCTTGAGAGAGAAATATATGCTGCGCCTACCTTGCCCTCAATATTGCTCTTTTTGGTACTTGTTCATGTGTCTTCACTATTGCAATTGATTGTTATGCAACATAGGGTTTCGAAAGATTGTAATGCTGAATTCTTTCCTTGGTTTAGATAAATCTGTTTTGTGTTAATTTACCATTGTGATCAATCGTTATGCCACATAGGGTTTCGAGAAATTGCAGTGATAAATCTGTTCTGTGAATCTTTATCATTATAATTGAAGGTTATGCCACATAGGGTTTCGTGAGATTGTGGTGATAAAGGCTGTTTGTGAAGACTTTACTTTTTCAATCGAGTGTTATGCCACATAGGGTTCCATAAAATTGTCTTGGTAAAGTCTTAAATCTGTTTTGTGCCTAATAAGCTGGTTTAGATTGAGATGATAGTTGTGCCACCTTGCCCTCAAGTAGAGAGTCTAAACCCGTTTATCATCAGTTAGTCAAACCTTGCTCCGTTTTCTCTTGCTCTGTTTTCCTGAGGAGATTGGATAGATATAAGTTGTAGTTAGTAGATCTGCAAAACCAGAGAAAACTCAGCTGCAACGTATAGGTTCTTTCAAGAAAGTCTTGTGCCTCTAGCAGCTGAAACAAAAAGACAGGACATAGTTTTAGCTTATTTTCCTTTGCAAGTATATTTGTCAAAGCACAACGAGGGAGCTTCCCCTCCATAATTTGAAGAGCACTCATTGCGTAGTGTACATAGGCTGTTCATAACAACTTCTACTCCAGAGGTGTTAGTTGTTACGCCAACAGATCTCATTCTTCGACTCAGCTTTTCCACTGAATGAAGGCCTGTTTTCTTCAAGTAGAGAGGATGGAACTGGTAGACCAAATGAGATTAACTCTTGTGCATTCAAGTGTTCCCTGAATTTCTCAATTTTCTACTCCACCATTCTTTTTATGAGATCATATGCTGCGGATAAAACATGTTGCTCTCTTCTCCAAATGACTAATAAATCTGATTGTAGTTGTTTGCAAACATCTTCATCTTCATCAAGGATCAAGAACAAGATATTGAACATACTTGTCTTCACACTGTCTGAATGTCGTTTTCTGATTCCAAAAATGAAGTAGTCAAACATCTGGAGAATCAAATTGTTGCACCCGAAATTGAGCAAGTAATATAACCTAACCTTCGCCATATTCTCCAAGATTTTTACTCTCTAACCAAAGGTAGGACCTTTTACATCATGTAACCCCTGAAAAATTTCCATCATCATTTGAAGTATTACTTTCATAGTAACATTATCATATGGTGCTTTAGGCGTTGTAATCCTTATAATTTCACTTAGGCAATGGTCCACAACAAGTCTTACCTCCTTATCTTTGTGTTTCAACAACCTGTCTTCACCCAAAGAGATCAATACCGGAACCATACCTGCTTGAATTAATTGAGAAGGTGGCTAGTCCACCAAATGCAAGCAATTCACTACTTCCTCCAATGAACTGAGAAGAGCATCTTTTGTTAGAAACAGGTGACCAAGTTTATCTCCTACCATAAAAAGTCTTTGTCTGAACTCTTCATCACTCATTGAGTCCATGCTTATAAACTGAAATTTTTGATTTGTTTTGATTAGTTGAAACCAAGATCAACTACCCAACAGATTGGCAAAATTCTTAGCTTTGATACCTGTTAATGTGATTTTTGTGACCGCACCAATCAGCAGAGCAAAGTATCCAACGGCTACTCCATTCTCTCTTGATCAAAGTATTTTGTACGCTAAGATTGCAAGAGAGATCGTACGTTCAACTCCAAGGTTCCTTTACTGCAATGGAATTCCCTCAGTTGGCTCATTGTGATTTGTTGTTTTCACGAGGGGACTTACACAATTGTTCACAAGTTCATGGTAGCTGACAGCAGATTAATGATGAAAGGGGATTTTCGTGCAATATGAATGATTTGGCGCTGAGGTACTGTTGTGACCTTTTTCACACATCGCCCCATTGCAAATGGGGACCCCCTAATTTTGGCTTTGCTTTTCGGTCATTTTGTTGTTGTCTCTCTTTTCTGCTGTCTATCTTTCCGGGATGTGTCCGTCATTGAGCTTAAATGTGAAATTTGGCCAAGTCTAAAAATTAGGGTTTTGAGTCTTCTGGTCAATTTGAGGTCGAATGAAGTGAATAACTTGAAATTTGAGACTAATATTGTTGTTAGTATGCTTCCAGTAGGTTTTCACTGAAATTTCATCAGATTCTAACTACTTACTATTTTTAGTAAGTGTGCAATTATAGGCAATCTTCTAGCCATTTTGAAGTTTTAACAGTCACACTGCATCCAGAACACATCAAACTGCTCGCGTGCAAAATTTGAGCTGAAACAGACAACTTTCTATTTTTAGCAGTTCAGCTTCCGGGACAAATTTCAGGGTTTAGACGCAGAGTTTTTCTCTGCATGTCTGTATATTCCTTCTGGGTTTTTCAAGACCTTCGCAATGGTATAACATACAAAGCGAGATAACGACTTTCAGAGTTCAGTCTTCCGAGGCTATTTTTAGGGTTTGCATGTTAGGGTTTCTTTTGCATGTCGGGGTTTCTTTTGCATGTTGGGTGATATTTTATGGGTTTTTCGAGACCTACGCAGTGGTATGACATGCAAAGCGAGATAACGACTTTCAGAGTTCAGTCTTTCGAGGCTATTTTTAGGGTTTGCATATCGGGTTTCTTTTGCATGTCGAGTGATTCTTTATGGGTTTTTCGAGACCTACGCAGTGGTATGACATGCAAATGAAGATAATCACTTTCGAAGGAACTTACTATTTTTAGCAGGTGCATCCTGGTAGCCACCTCAGTGTTCAGAATCACGAGCTGATTGCAATGCAACAGAAACGAGGACAAATAGAAATCATTTGATACGCATGCAGAGCAAATTAGGGTTTCCGCCGAGACCTGAAAAGAGGGGCAAAAAGTCAAAATTTTCGAAAACCGGTGTAAACCATCGCAATCAGGCATCCTTCAGGCTATCTGCTGGTAAAATTTCAAGTCAAACTGAGCACTTACTATTTATAGTAAGTCATTTTGGAAACAGGCTAAAAATAGCAAGTCAGGTGCATGCGTTGATGTCAGCAGGCAGGTCACGTGGTGAGGAGCGCTTCATTCAGATTTCAAGTCAATCGGAGTTGTGGAGGTCTCAGAAACGAGCAGTTACTATTTATAGCAAATCATCCTCAGAAATGGGCTAAAAATAGCAGGCCGACTAAAAATAGCAGTGTCAACGGGGTAACAAGGTCGTGAGGATGCAGTGTTTAAAATTTCAAATCGTTCTGAGCTTCCGGAGTATGAAAATCAAGAGACTTACTATAAATAGCAGGACGTTTGAAGTTGGTAGAAGTCAGGAAAAATGACTAAGTCTGGGGGTTCATCCTTCACCACCTTCAGAATGCGCCCACCTCAGCTGAAGTTGAGAAATTTCTAAGGCACAAATTTCATCCACCTGCCTGGGTAAAATGCGCCCACCCTCAAGGAGAAAGTTTTAAAATTTTCTAAGTGTTAAGTTTTGTCCTCCTCAGGGGGTAAAATGCGCCCAAATGAAAGAAAGTCAAAAGAGTCAATGATTTTCATCCTACTCTCATGCCAAAATGCGCCCAGCTCAAGGTAGTGGCATGCAAAAATTTCTAAGTATGAATTTCATCCACCTCCTAGGCTAAAATGCGCCCAAGGTAAGAAAAGGTCAAAGAAGTCAATGAATTTCATCCTGCTCCTATAGCAAAATGCGCCCACTTCAAGGAGAGGTGATAAAAGTCAAAGAAGTCAAAGAATTTCATCCTCCACCATGCCCAAAATGCGCCCAAGCTCAACAAGGAGGAATTAGCAAGCAAAGTCAAAAGGTCAACAATTTTCATCCTTCATGGGGTACAAAATGCGCCCAAATGAGGTCAAGTGAAGACAAAAAAGGGAAGTTGAAGAGTCATCCTCCTTGCATGCCTAAATGCGCCCAAGTTGAAGTTGTAAAAGTGAATGAAGAGTGGTAAATGAGGTAAAAGGTGAGTAAAACACTCCAAGGCGTGGTCAAAGCAAGGTGAATGCTAGGCGTGGTTGTTATCCCTCTTCAAGTGTTAAATGCGCCCAAGGTGGTGAGTGTTAAAAGGTGTTGAAAATATTTCCCAAGGCGTGGTGAAGTTAAATATTCTTCCTCAAGGCCTATATGCGCCCAAAGTGATATGTGTTAGAAAAGATGTTGAGGTGGTGAAAATTAATGTTGCCTAGGCATTGGAAGTGAAGTCTTCTAGCAAGGGTAATATGCGCCCAAGGCACAAGGTGGAGGAATTTAAATGTTGAAGGCGTTGAAGGTGCTAGGCGATGAAAAATTTTCAAAGGCAAGATGAATATCCTCCTTCACACATGATATGCGCCTAAGGTGGTGAGTAAGAAAATAAAATATGGCTAAGGCGTGGAAATTTAAATGTCTTTCAAGTGTGAAATAAAATGCAAGGTGGTGAGTGAGACATAAAATGTGCTAGGCGCCTTCATGAATAAAAATTTTCCAAATGAATTGATGAAATAAAATTTTCTCACCACAGGCAGGGTGGATGAAGTTGCGTAAAATTTCTAAGGCAAAATTTCAAAATGCAAAGTGATTTAAAATTTTCTCTAAGGAAAAGTATTTTCTTCCTTAGAAAATACGCCTAAGTCTGGTGAAGGTGATGAAGTTTCCTGAAGCATGGATCAATTGTTGATAAATTGCCAAAGATGAAGTCAGATGATGCCAGCTGCACAAGGTGGATAAAATATTTTTCAAGTCAGAGCAAGAATTATCTACAGATATGAAGAACGGGATTAAATTTGTTAAAAAAATTATTTTTTCCAAGGTGCAAAATTCAAGAAAATTAAATGAACCCGTTCGTTGTGCACCCATGAGTTTGACGCATTCTAAAGAAAATTTTCTTCTGGGTATTGAGGATGCTCGACAGGGAGTTGATTTTAAAGCCTTTCACACTTCGCCAAGACCTTCAGCATGAAGAATTTAATCGGTGCTCGGATTGTGAATTTTCCTAAGGGAAATTTTAAAATTTTCTAAGGCAAATGTGAAGAAAATGTGTTTTCAAGGTGAAATCCTCCGGACGATGAATTTGAAAGGAACTGCCTAGGTGAATTTGTTCAAATTCTTCGTGAAGATAATCTTCCTGAGCCGGAGATGAATGAAATCAAAATTGTCAACGCCTCAGCTGGAAAAGTGAAGAAGATGTAGTTGAAGCTGGCACTTTCAAAGATGACGCCCTCAGGAAGTTGAAATTTGGCTAAGGCATAAAGACGTTGAAGATCAAAGTTGGCTAGTGAAGGCGATGAACGCTTGGAAGTTAGAGTGTGAAAATCAGGTAAGTAAGTGAATTTATATTATGAAGTGTTCTAATACTCTTCTCCTTGCTTGTTTGCAGGAGGAACGTCGAGACTAAGCGGTGATGATTTGAAGCAAGTAGTTCAAGATGATAAATCACGAAGGAAGAAAAGTTGCAAGAAAATGGCTAAGTGTTGGGACTTAGTATAACTCAAGATGGAGAAAAGAATGGAAGCTCGAGCAAAGAAGAAGATCAAGAGCAGTTGAACTCCAGATTCTATCAAATTTTATTATCTGAGGAGGTGATCTTAGAGACTCTTTTACCCTCCTCCAAGCGATCAACAGAATTGGCTGAACGCAAACGACAGAACAGTGTGAACGTGTTTCAAGGCTGGAATCTTCTAGAAGGATGATGGACATTTATGGCTCATTTATTACCCCACTCCTCTTGGTGGCGGTTTTTAGAGCGAATCTTGTTTAGGGTTGAGGTGGCACAATCTGGGCCATCCAGCCGATTGTAATCTGAGCCGTCCGTTGGACTTGGCCAACTATAAAAGGGGGAGTCCCCCTCATTTGTAATCTCATTAGAAATTAGAATTAGAAGTAGAAGTTAGACAATAAAGATTAGAATAGAGAGACAGCTAGGTGATAGCTTAGAGTAACTTAGTATAGATTGATAGTGTAGTTTGGAGAAGAGGGAAAGTTTTCCCTTTGAAAACTTTGTAAGAAATTGTTGTGAACACTCTCTCAATAAAAGAGTTTTTCATTGATGGTGAATTTCATCTTTGTTGTGAGTAGCTAGCAAGGTTTCTTTGTCCTTCCGATTCAAATGGTAGTGTAAATTAGTTCAAAGTAGTATAATTTTCATTCCATGCAAGTAGACGTTAGCTGTGGAATGTGGTGTTTGATCTAAGCAACCTCGTCTATCCATACCACTAGTGTGTTTGCTGATGGTGAATGCGCCTTGTGTGGTCAACTAGAAACGTTGTGGGCCTAATTTCAATCACAGTTTGAATGATGGTATGCGTCATTGTGATGGTATCTTCATGTCAAGTGGTGGTTTGAACATCTTTAGTCATCTCCCTTGAAGATTGCACCGACTCCGTGGAAGCTGTTCGATGCGAGGAAAAGCGAAGTTCGGTTGAAGTTTGTTGAAGTTGAGCTCCATATCCCACGCCTTAGAATAGATTTAGACTCTCTAAACCTTACACCATTTCAATTCAGTACTTTCTGATTAGAATAGTGTTGTGACCTTTTCACACATCGCCCCATTCAAAATGGGGACCCATAAATTTTTGCTCCGTTCTGGTCTTTTGGCTTTGATTTTTGTCTTTCTCTCTCGTTCTGCTTCTGTTCCGTTGTCTGCTTTCCGGGGGGTTGCTCCCGTCAGCGAGCTTGAACATAAGATTCGACCAAGTCTGAAATTAGGGTTTCACGTTTTTAGATCACATTGAGGTCAAATTGAGTTGATTATTTAGCTTTTGAGCCTAGCAATGTTATTACCATGTTTTCAGCAAGCAACTCCTAAATTTTCACTGAGCTCTGCCAACTTTCTAGTTTTAGTAAGTGTCAGTTTAGGGTTGATTTTCTTAGGATTTTCGCATTTTGGCAACTTCATAGCATTCCGAGCACTTCAAGTTCACTTTTGACAAATTTTAAGCAAAAACGGACAACTTGCTATTTTTAGCAGTTCTGCCTTCGGAGGCAATTTTCAGGGCTTAAACGCAGAATCTTTCAACGCATGTCCGGAGATTCCTTCTGGGTTTTTCGGGACCTTCGCGGTGATGTGACATGCAAAGTATGATGATGACTTTCAGCATTCGGCCTTCGGAAGCCGATATTAGGGTTTGCATGCAGATATTTTCAGCGCATGTTGGCATTTTCTTTCTGGGTTTTCCAAGAGCTTCGCGACAGTATAACATGCAAATGGAGCTGACCACTTTTCAGAAACTTACTATTTTTAGCCAGTGCGTGCATGTTGGAAATTTTTCTGGGTTTTTCTGGGTTTTTCAAGATTTTTCGGGCAGTATGACATGCAAGATCATCCGGCAGCCGGTCGGTCACCTTCCCGGCCGCTTTCTATTTTTAGCAGGTGTCACTTGGGCAGCTACTCAACACCTCAAAAATGCAAGCTGATCATCATACAACTGAGACGAGGTCAAACGGAGCTCATCTGAGCAACATGCACAAAATTAGGGTTTCGAGCTTCAGCTCTAAAAATGAGGAGTCAGAGGTAAAAATGTGCAAAACTAAGATATCCATCATGGTCAGCATCCTTTCGAGAAGTCGCTGGCAAAATTTGAAGGCAATCAGAGAACCTGCTATTTTTAGTAAAATGTTCCAGATGCAGGGGCTATAAATAGAAAGTTGATCTCGGCGTCAGCATACACAAGCAAGTTCACCAACGACGGGCACACTGTCCAGATTTCAAAGCAAACGGAGCAAAGGAAGCCCCAGAAACGGGCACTTACTATAAATAGTAAGTCACTTTGGAAGCAGCTATAAATGGCAGGTTGACACCAGATCTCAGCGAATACAGGTCAAACGGTTGATGAGTAATCCGTGGCGCGAATTTCAAAGCAAACAGAGTTACAGAGGATGAAGAATCAGATGATTGCTATTTTTAGCAGGTCAATTAGGGTGTCCTAAAATCAAGGACAGAGCCCGACATTCACGCAGAAACAACATCCAGTCATGATCACCACGCTTCAGGCATCTGGCACATGAAATTTGAAGACTTTCTGAACAGTTTCTATTTTTAGTAGGTTGCTAAAAATAGCAGGTACAAACAGGCATCGGGCATCGACAGCACCAAGTTAGTCAAAATTCAAAGCAAAGTGAAAATCAGGCATCAGGAGTCAGGATCCAGTCAACGACGCGAAATTTCAGGAACTTTCTAAAAATAGAAAGTCAGGGCAAATTAGGGTTGACCACAGAGAATCAACTCAAATCCGGCAACAGGCGTAAAATTGTGCTAAAATGGATAAAGTTTCAAATCCGACATTAAAGCTCACTTTGAAAGCTGAATAGAGGCGGAAATTTCACTAAGTCTGGGAAAATTGAGCGTAGACAGGGTGAAATGCGCCCAAGAAGGTTGAGGACTCAAAATTTCGCTAAGTACCAAAACTGAACGTTGACCCTAGCAAATGCGCCCTTGGGTGTTCAAGAAGGGAAACGTTCTAAGTGTCAAAAAGTGAAAGTTGACTATGCTATTTGCGCCTTGATGCTTGCTAGGTCATATGCGCCCAAGGTCATGAAGGTGTTAAAACATGAAAATTTTTCTAAGGCATTTCAAAGTGAACGTAGCCAGGATGATTTGCGCCTAGGCCAAAATTGAAACCTCCACCACTCAAATGCGCCTGAGTGCAAAGTGGATGCTTGATATGCCAAATGCGCCTAAAGGTTAAATTGAAACCTTGGAGGGTGATTTGCGCCCCAAGTTATTAAAAATGAAAACTGAAAACGGCTAAGTCAAAAACTGAAAGTTGGGGTGGTCAAATGTGCCTCAAGCAAAAAGTGAAACCTCCCTATGTCAAATGCGCCTTGATGCTCCACCCTCCATATGCGCCCAGGGATGTGATAAGAAATATTCTAAGTGGTTAAAGATGAACGTTGCACCCCTCATATGCGCCCCCTGGAGTTTTGGAAATCGAAAGTTGATAGTATGAAATACGCCTTGGTTGGAGAAGGAGGACGTTGATAAAAGTTTAATGTAAGTCCCTATGCCAAATGCGCCCCCTCTCAAAGCTGAAGCACCTGGTGTAGAATACGCCTCACTTCAAAACTGGAAGTACGCCCCCTCAAGTGTGCCCTTGGTCCTTGAAACTGGAAGAGGACTATGCTAAATGCGCCTTCAAAAGAATGATTGAAATTAAAATTCGATGAAGTCATTTAAATTGAAACCTCTGGGTAGTAAATGCGCCCAAGTGACAAAAAAATTAAAATCTTATCATATACGCCCAAGCAAAGAAATTGGACGGGCCTCCTGTGATTTGCGCCCAAGCTTGAAATAAAAGGGCGTTCAAAGTTAAAACAAATCGATTTAATATTGATCAAGCGATATTAAAAGAAAAATCAAGGAGATGAATTAAAAGGGCGTTCAAAGTGAAGCTTATCATATGCGCCCAAAGCTCATCATCTAATATGCGCCCAGAGAGGAGAAGACACAAAAAAACGTCTAAGTCATTAAAGGTTGAAAGTGCCAACTATGATATGCGCCTGGAAGTTGCTTACCTTGTATGCGCCTAAGTTTGAAGTAAATTAAAAAGGCGTTCAAAATAAGAAAGGAAAACAATTCAAAAGGCAAGCAATAATTTTTGAAATTATTAAAAGGCATCAAGAAGAGAAAAATCAAAGGGCGTTTAAATTCTTCAAAGCAAAAAAGCAAATTAAAAGGCGTTAGAAATAAAATAATCAAGTGGAGATTAAAATTTTAAATTTTGACTTTGAAGGCACTTGAAATTTTCTCAGCATGATTAAATCGAAATTCTCTATGGCATTCGGAGGAAATTAAAATTTCTCCTAGCAAGACGGAGAAATTTAAATTTAATTAATTAATTAATTATTTTCCTAAGTCTAATATTAAATTCCCCCTTCGATTTTGACCCATGCGATTTTAAAATTTCGGACGATTTAACAAGGGGAATTTGTTTTGGAAATTAATTACGGACGGAAAATAAAATTATGCCTAGCCAGTTTTGACAATCGACATCGAATTTTTTTAAATGCGTTAAAAAAGGAATAAATTAAAATGGCAATTAAATTAAAATTTTAATTAATTAAAAGTGCCATTTTAAAATGCAGTTGAGATAACTTCAAATCGATGTAAAAATGATTTTCTCGAAATCACTGGAGGTAACTGGCAGTCGGGAGGGAATTTTAAATTTAAATCAAGGAAAGAATCTCCCCGAATAGCAAATTGTCATAACAACTGCCTGACGACTGGAATATTCCCTTTTAAATTTAGCAAATGCGTCAGTCATGATGAAGGGAATAAAAGGCATCTGCTAAAATTAGCGCCAGCCTTTTGCTATAAAACTCCGAGGATTTTCATTCTCATCTCACAAGATTCGAAGTTGAAATTTATGCTGGCAAGTTGAGTTGTGAGATTTAATTCGAGAAGTTGCTGAGAGTTCGATTTTTTTTGAAGTTTGAGATTGAAGTTGCTGAAAGTTCGATCGTTGGAGTTGCTGAGATTCGAAGTTGCAAGTTGCGAAGTGCTTCAAAGTAAAAGGGTTTAGCATTTTTATTTCTTCACGTTGTTGAGGTATGTATTCGAAGTTGCTGAAACTTTTTATTTTTTGCTGAAAGTTGAAAATGCTTTGAAGTTAAAAGTTGAAATGCTGAAATCGTTTATTTATGCTGAGAGTGTTTGAATGCGAAGTTGCTTGAGCTTTGATTTTTCGAAGTTGTTTGAAATTGCTGAGTGTTAGAATCGAATTGGATTTAAATTGTAATGCCTTCGAAGTTGCTGTTTTATAATTTTCGAAGTGCTGATTTTCGATTACTTTTCGAAGTTGCTGTTTTGTGACTTTCGAAAAGCTGATTTTAATTTGTCGAAGCTTGCTGATTTTAACTTGTTCGCTTTAAAAACTCTCGGATTTATTTTCTTCGAAGTTGCTGATGTATAACTGTCGAAGAATTGATTTCGAACTTGGTGATTTATAATTCGAAGGCTTGCTGATTTTAAATTCGAAATTGCTGATTTTAAATATTGCCGAGACTTAACACGCCTTTTCGGAGTTGAAATTGATAGAGTAAATTTCTTGTGAGGAGTTAAGTTATTTCTTTTGGCTGCGAGTTGCTGGAGGTTGAAGTTTAATTATTGAGAAGTCAAAGTTGACTGCTAACGCTACTAACGTGTATTTATTTTTGCAGCCAATTCCAACTGCCAGCCGCCTCACGTGATTGTCGTTTTTAAAAGTTGATGGAGTGATATTCGCTTTTTGTTTTGCAGATGGCTGACGCTGCTGGAACTAGCAAGGCTGGAACTAAGGCTGCAAACAACGAAGCTGTCAAAGAGAACGCCTCCAGGCAGGCGATTATCAAGGGTTTAAAGAAATCCTTCATCCCAGAGTCAAAGATCATCTCAAAATATGGCAGTTTGACAGACACCAACCTCGGATCTTTCAACCTCGAGGCCTTCACACGCCGAATGTACGGGCAGGGTGGCAACCTTCCGACGGATGCATCACGAAATATTGTGAAGAGTGGGTTGTACAATGCAGCAGGCTTCCAACCGGCAGTCCGTTGTCCTGAGCTAATCCTCGAGTGCGCCAACTTCTACAATACTGAGGATCGAACTATCACCTCTCCCGATGGTTTGATCATGGCTAATTTCGCTCCAGATGCAATCGGCGAGGCGTTTGGAATCCTCGCCACGGACAACATGTTGTATAAGTCCAAGGCCAAGGCAGATAAGATGTACGCCACAACCTTCGAGAAGTGCATGAGAAGAATAAACACCTCATGGATGCGCAAGCCAAAGCCACCTGCTGCCAGGCTACCGAAACAAATAATCTCAGAGGAGCTGAAGCAAGAATATTGCGACATCATTATGTTGCTCAGCAGAGTCAATGGTAGCCCGCAATCTTTCATATTCGAGCCATGGATGTTCTTTTACATCAGTGTGGTGCTCGAAGGGGATGAGCAAGTGAACTGGGCGAAGATGATAAGTGATAACATCGATGAGCAGTTCCGGAGTCTCAGAAGAACAAAAACATTTTATATGAGCTCATACGTCATCTACATGTTGGCTCGAATGACCAAGTACAGAGGATTGGCGTACCAAGAGCCAATTGGCTGCGGCTACAATCAGTTTAAGATCCACCAGTCATGCAGACAGTTACATCTTACTCACACTGATGACTTTCAAAGAGTGAATGATGCCTTCACCATGTACATCACGAGAACACTTCAGCAAAGGCTACAGCAGAGGTTATCCGAGGAGGCTCAGATGCTGATCGAGGAGTATGGGTGTTGGTTCGTCCAGTTCCCAAAATTTACCTATTTGAGGCTGCCGGGGTACGATTCCTATGTGTACAAACTACCTAGGTACCCTACCAACAGAATGATCCTACTCGAGTTGTCTAGGCAACTGGTGGCCTACGACAAGATTATAAGGCGAAAGAAGAAGGGAGGTCTGCATTTTCCCATTGTGTTGGGAAATTCACTCGAGGAATGCCCAACCTTACAAGCAGCCAAAGAGGCCGAGGGCGAGCTAAAATTCTATAAGTTGACCCTTTATACCAGCAGGCAGAGTTTTGATCCTAAGGGAATGATTGGGACGGTGCAAGGAGAAGAATTTAAACACAAGGCTCACCTGGAGGACTTTTGGGCAAATGCGGCAAGCGAGGGCGAGATTAGAAAGAGGATGTTTTCAAGGCTCCCCCTGAAGCTAATCAGAGAGTGTGAGGTGATTAAGGTGCCAGATCAACTTGAGGAGGATACTAGAGTCACCCATCCAGATTATGAAACGGTAAAGAACGCTCCGATGCCACCAGTAGATTGGGCCGAACCAGAGATTGTGGATCTAGACACTCTGTCTATCCCGGTCATGACATTCACTAGAGCGTGGGTGGATGAGCGTGTTAATAGATTAAGGAGAAGGTCAGTCGCCCTCACGTATGACCTCATGGGTGATAGAAGGCCGCCGGTGGTAGCAAAGAGGAAGAAGCAACTCACACGAGGTCCAGAATCAAAAAGGAGGGAGCCCGTTCAGCCAGAGCCTCAGGGATCGGAAGACACGTCCTCAACTCAATTGGTCTCTCATTCTTCCAGTAGGCGCGAAGTTTCATTGTTTGCTAGTCAGAGAGCTCCAAGAAATGAGGAGCCGGAAGACGGAGAAGTTAACCAGCCAATGCTGAGAGAAGTTGATACTCAAAGTGTGAATGATCCTGAAGCTGCCAATAAGCGGGATGAAGGGGAAGAATCAGACACGGAAACCCACTTTGACTTTTCCTTCGGAGAAGAGGATGCTGGGACTCATGAGGGGAGTGATCAAGAGGTCGAGATAATTGAGCCTCCAACAAATACTGCTCGGGAAGAAGTTCGAGAAGTGGAAGCAACTGAGGAGCAGCCTCTGATTATTTATGATATTCAACGAAATTGGCTTTCACAGGCAATCAGGAGGGATCAAGATGATGACGCCGACCTAGCACTTGAAATGGAAGAACTCTTGAATAGAACAAGCAAGTCGCCAAAGCGGAAGAGGGCGAGAAAATATACAAGGATGGAAACAAATGAGGCAGGTTCCCGTAGCCTTCACATCGCTGCCCCAAGAGAAGATCACGATTTGAGTGATGCAATGCCGGAGAAGTACACAATCACCACAGTTGAGTTGGGACGCCCTTCAGGAGCGCAAGTGGTGGAAGAAGCTGAAGGTTCGTTTCAGGCATTAAAGGATAGGCTGGTAAAGAAAGAAGGAAAGTATAAGAGGTTGAAGAAAGAGCACAGAGCGTTAGTTGAGTATGTGCAAAATCTCGCACATCCTGTTGCTCAAGGTAATCCAGCAGCAGAGCTTCCACCAGAGGTGCCACGTGAGCCGATCAGCGGCTTGGAGGAAGTGAAGAGGGCTGTACGAGAAGGAGATAAGTGGGTGAATGGTGTCCGTGCTGAGGCAGAAAAGTTCATGGCGGATCTCGTCTCAGCATTCCAAAATGCTTCCGGTATTCTTTCACGTTTGGATGATGTTGAGCAGGCTTGGGGAGATACCCACATCTTTCAAGACAAAACTATCCCACGTCTTGCTGTTTTGATGCGTGTTCCCACGCAAACTCTGGTGAATGAAGGGGTAATTCAAGCGGGTGATAGATATGACTTCCGTGGATGGCATTCAGCAGCGTTCACAGGGAAGAATTTCTTTGACACTGCAGCAATAGAGTCCTCCAGGATCAGAAAGGCTATGAGGAATATTCGTGAGAGTATTCTCAACACTTTGGAGTCAGTATTCGCAAGAAGGCTTGCGCATGAGGAGGTAGAAGCAGAAGGACTAAGGGCAAAATTGCAGCCCTTCTTTTCTGAGATGAGAACATTTTCCCAGCTGGATTTTGAAAACATCTCCACGTTTTCAACGATCATTCAGAGCACGCAGGATCCTATGGAGACTTTGGGAAAATCTTGCGAGAAACATGAGCAGATGGTGGCCATCTTGGAGTATCAGCTTAATCTCACTCCATCAATTTCTGAAGAAGAGGTCGACGCAGTGTTGGCGCGATTCATAGCGTACACGGTCAGAGAAAAGAGCAAGGGAATCCGGGTCATGGACGAGAATCTTCTAGAAGGATAGTGGGCATTAATTTCTCATACTGGTCAAAGGAGGAATCTGCTATTTTTAGGAGCATTTATGATGCCACTCCTCCACCTTCTGGCGGTTTTTAGGGCAATCTCGTCTAGGGCTGAGGTGGCTCAATCTGAGCCCTCCGTTGTAATTTGATCTGGGCCGTCTGTTCAAATAGGCCAGCTATATAAGGGGGAGTCCCCCTCATTTGTACTCTAGTAGTCATAGAATCAGAGAATAGAGAGCTATTGTTGAAGCAGAATAGAGAGTAGAGGCTTTTAAGTTAGAGTAGTTTTTTTTTCATTTGCATTGTTGAAGAAGAAGGGGAATTCTCCCTTAGAGAATTTTGTAAGAAATTGTCACAAAAGACTATTCTTAATAAAGCTTTTCATTGATGGTGAATTTCAACTTTGTTTCGAATAGTTCGTGAGGTTTCTTATTCCTTTGACTTCAATTAGGAACTTAATTTCATGCTTGTAGTTAGATATGGATGTCTATGCTTGATATAAGTGAATTTCGTTTATCCATACCACTAACGTTCTTGCTGATGGTAAGCACGTCCTGTGTGGTCAACTGGACTTTTTATTCTTAACTTCGATCAAGGTTCATAGGTAGTTATGCATCGTTGTGATGGTAGTTGCTCTATTGAATCGTGATTTGAACATCATTTTCACCCTTTGAAGATTGCACTTACCTTGTTGACGCTGTCCAACAGGAGGCTAAACAATGTTTGTCGAAGTTCATTTAAGTTGAGCGTAATATCCATTTGCATTTAGATTAGAAGTTAGATTTTAGAAATCTCTGCAACCATTCAATTCTGCATAATCTTGGTTAGTTTTAGGAAACTCGCATTACAAAGCCAAATCATTCGCGCATAAGTCCCCTTCAAAAGCATACATTGGTTGTCACTACACGCCTTTTGAACAACTACGTAAGTCCCCTCGTGAGTACACAGCATATACACATCAACCAAACTGAGCCTATTCGCATTTAAAGAACCTTGGAGTTGAAGGCGTGATCTCACTCGCAATCTTAGAACGTCGAATACTTTGTTCAAGAGAGAATAGGGGATCCATTTGGAAACTTTGTTCTACCTGGTTGGTGAGGTCACAAAAATCACATCAACAAATAGGAAACCCGCACTTCATAGACAAATTTTTCAAGCATTTGAATTCCTTTCTCCGCTGCCAAACAATTCCGTAAGTCCCCTTGAAATACCAGCAAATCACATCAAGCCAACTGAGCCTATTCGCACTAAAAGAACCTTGGAGTTGAACGCATGAACTTTCTTGCAATCTTAGCATGCTGGATACTTTGATCAAGAGAGAATAGGGTAGCCGTTGGCGACTTTATTCTACGTTGGTGCGGTCACGAAAATCACATCAACAGGTACGTATTTCCTATACTAACCAGAAATGTACTGAATTGAAATAAGTGCAGGGTTTAGAAGCTCTAAGTTCTATCTAAGAGCAGAACGTGGGATCAATTTCAGTAGGCTTCAACCAGATATTGCTTCGCCTCGCGTTGGACAGCCCCTACAAAGTTGATGCAATCTTCAAGGGGGTAGCAACGAGTGTTCAAATCACAATTCAGCATAAAGACACCATCACGACGATGCATGCCAAGACGTGAATCATAATCGAAGTTAAGCTTATAAAGTGTTCCAGTCGACCACACAAGGAAAACTTGCCGTCAGCAAGCTGCTAGTGGTATGGATGAAACGAAGCTACCTTGATCAAACACCACAACCCACAACTAACTACTACTTGCATGAAATGAAAATTGCTCTACTTTAAATCCTACTTTGAAAATGCTAAGTGATTTGGAAGGACAAAAAAGCCTTGCTAGCTACTCACAACAAAAAATGCAATCATCATCAATGAAAACTCTTTTTATTGAGTGTTCACAACAACCTTTTACAAAGCATTCAATAAGAAAGCTTTCCTTCCTCTTCAAGCTAGGCTAACAAACTTGTTATCATGAAATTTAGCAGCGCTCGATTCACGGATAACCCCCCTACGAAACTTGTCCGTTTCCTAGGTTCGTGAAGTTCAAGCATGCAAAACGAGGTGATTTTCAATCCACCTCGAAGTGCATTCCAAAGCCTCAAACAGTGAGTTTGAGCATCCCCCTATGTTCGTCTCGCGAAGACCTTCGAAACGAGCTCCTTCACGAAGTCTCACTAATCATACTTAGTTAAATTGTGAAAGATGCAGTTGTGCCAAAAAAGTGTGCTCTAACTCATCCAAATTTTTGGCTAAGTGTTGAAAGTGCAGGGGTGCCAAAAATCAGCGACCCTGCATAAAAAGTGATTTTCCAAAAATGTGTAGAAGTGCTAAAAAAGTGCGCTCTTACACATTGTTGCCTAACTCATCCAAATTTTTGGTTAAGTATTGAAAGTGCAGGGGCGCCAAAAATCAGCAACCCTGCATAAAAAGTGATTTTCCAAAAATGTGTAGAAGCGCTAAAAAAGTGCGCTCTTACACATTGTTGCCATACTTAGCCAATTTTTGACTATGGCATTATTTTTAGCACCTTTGCACTTTTTCCAGACTTAGTCATTTTTTGTGCAATGGTGCTGAATTTTAGCACCTTTGCACTTTTCTTCCGGACTTAGCCAATTTTTGACTAAGGCATTATTTTTAGCACCTTTGCACTTTTTCCAGACTTAGTCATTTTTTGTGCAATGGTGCTGAATTTTAGCACCTTTACACTTTTGGCAGTTTTTATCTTAGTCTCTTCAAACTTGCTTTATTTCCATTCTGGACCCCGTTTCTTCACTCCCGCATCGTTTTCCATGCCTAGTTGCTCATTTCACGCTTGCTCAACATCGTTTCTCGCTTCACGCTTCCCAATGCTACTTTTTCTGCTAACGTCCTATTGATTCACCATCCTTGCAGTTTCTCTCCAGATTTCATCAAGTGATCCTAAAGGTGACATCTTCTGATCCAGTGAACTATCCCAGATCTACAAAGAAGCCGTTATGCAGCAAGTTGAGGATGACAGTTTTTCCCAAAGCCTCAATACATATCATTTGTGATATACGACTGACACTTGATAATCTCAAGACGCATCTTCGCGGGTGCAAGAAAATCCATTCATTTGCCAGAAGGCCGATCACAAGAGCTCACACCCTTATAGATTACACAGTCGGCCCAGATGATGCGTTCATACAAGAGACCAAGAAGAAGTATGAAGACTCCGCACCCAAAGCAAGGGACCATGAAGATTCTTGATCTCCGATGTTGAACATTTTGATGCTTTCCTCTATGCATCTTGTAAATAGCTTTTGACATCTTAAATGTCATTTTTCGAAATGTAATTACACTAATATCCGAGATGTAATTTTTTGAAGACAAATTACATTTTGACTTAGTCAAAATTTAGGTGAGATTTTCCTAAATTAACTCACCTAACTTTCCTAGATTTACTCTTCCCTCTCTTTTATAAATATGAGGGATTTCTATTGTAAAGTTTATCCTTTAGTATTTTGCAATGAAGTGCTGCCCTTTTTGAAGCAGAATTGTGAAACTTTGTGTTCATGCTTTGTGAATGAAATTTGATCAATAAAGAGGAAGATTGCAAACCAAACTTTGTGTTGGATTCGATAATCTTATGAATTGATCTCATTTGGTGGTGATTAGCTTATGGGATCTGAAGGACTCTAAGTAATTCATGTAAACTTTGTGTTACATCCTTTATTTAGATTTACATTTGTGTTTTGTTTAATATTGTTGAATGATCTACAAGACTTTGTGCTTGTAATTATTCATGCTCTTTGGATACTTTGGTTGGATAATCTACAAGACTTTGCGCTTGTAATTGTTCATGTTGTTCGAGGAATTGCTGCGTCTAAGAAGACTATGTGCTTCTAACGTGAAAAACAACATGCCTATCACAAATCCACCATTGATAAGGCTACGAAACGACTTTGTGCCTTCGTGAGCTTTCTCTTTTATTTTTACTAGTTTATCGTTAATCACTTCTGGTACCTCTACGCTTTGTTTTGACAAGATAGAGGTATTGGCATTACTGCTCGTTGTTAGTTTAGAGTTATTGTGAATTGAGAACTTCCAACAGTGAAGCATTGTAAACATCTTCTATGAAGAAAGAGAGAAGGATGAATGTAACACACCCCCCCCACTTCGTAAGTATTGTGTACATTTTGTAATTACTTTGTTTGTTTTACTATCGCTTCTGTCAGCAGTAAGAAGGGCGCCTCCCCTTTCGGAGAGGAGAGATTTACATCTCACATAGCTGTGGCTGAAGTCCTAGTTGTGTAATCTATCGAAAAGTTGATTACATAATTTTAACCCAACAAAACTAATGCTAAGATTGTCTACTCTCTAGTCCAATCTAATGTCTAATCTCTACTGAGGTACAAATGAGGGGGGATGCCCTTTTTATAGATGGCCCAGTCCAATGGACGACTCAGATTACAATCAAATGGAGGGCTTAGATCAAGCCACATCAGCCTTAACCTTAAAAGCTGGTAGAATGAGGAGTGGTACAATAAATGAATCAAAAAATTCCCACTCTCTCCCAAAATAGCAAAAGCAATCAATGCCCACTATCAATCATCCAGAAAGGCGTTTCCATTCTCCTTCTCCTTGGCTGCAAAATCAATGAACCTGGTCAACACAGCCTCAACCTCCTGAACTAAGATAGGCGGAATATGATCAAGCTGGAACTCCAACACTGTAACTGCTTGCCCATGTCGAGTGCAAGACTTTCTCCAAGCAACTAAAGCATCCTGAGTGTTCTGAATAATGCTGGAGAAAGTTGAGGTGTTCTCAAAGTCATTCTAAACAAAAGTCTTCACCTCTGAAAAGAAAGGTGGTAATCTACTCCTCAAACCATCAACAGTCACTTCCTTAGAAGTCAGCCTCCTAGCAAAGATAGCCTCTAATGTGTTCAGGATTCCATCAAGAATGTTCATCATGGCCTTTCTGACCCTGGCTGAATCTGCCTGTGCTGCATCAAAGAATCCTCGGCCTATGACAACTGAAGAGTACCAGCTGGTGAAATCATATCTATCACCTTCCTGTATCACGCCTCCCTGAACCAAAGTCTATAAGGGAGTATGCATCAAAGCCTCTAGACGAAGGACAACCTTAGTCTAATAGATATGAGCATCACCCCAAGCCTGATCAACTGCATCCATCTGTGCCATAATGCTGGAAGCTTGCTAATAAGCATGAGCAAGATCCTCCATAAACTTTTTTGTCTCAACACGAACGCTAGCAACCCACTTATCTACCTCATGTGCCATCTTTCTCAAATCTTCCAAGCCGCTAACTGATTCTCTGGGAAACTCGGCTGGAAGCTCAACAGCCGGATTCTCCTGCCCACAAGGACGAGACAAGTGTTGTACATAACCTATCAATGTCTTATGCTCCTTCAATTTCTTGTATTTTCCTTCAGTCTGGAGCAACCTGTCCTTGAGTGCCTGGTAGGAGCTATCATATTCCTCAATTATTTGTACTCCTGTGGGGCGACCTAACTCCATGGTGGTGATCACATAATTTTCTAGAACAACCTCATCTCAATCACACTCAACCCTTGGCACAGCCACGTGCAGGGTGCGAGAGCCGTCCTCATCTGTTGAAATCTTCGAAAACTTCCTAGCTCTCTTCTTTGTCGGAGGCGCGTTGATCCTACTCAGAAATTCCTCTGTCTCAACTGCTAGATCAATCTCCTCAACGAGGCTCCTCCTCATCCTGTCTCTAAGCCAATTTGGTACTACCTGTTGTAAATCTGAAATAATAAATGGTTGTTCATTCCTTTCTTCTTCTTCACGAACCTCCTCTCTAACTTCATCTTGACAAAGCTCATCGGCTTCTACGGGCCGAGTATCTCCTGAACCCTGGGCTTCTTGTCTTGTAACAGTGTCATCCTCTAATGCTGCCTCAAGCTCATGCTAGAAGCGTGTATCTGTAGCAGTTTCTTCATCTTCTTCGTGTTGGTTATCTCTAGTAGGTGAGTTGACACTCTGGCCAACAGACTCCCTTCATGGTGGTTGATTTGCCTCTTGTAGTCCCTGTTCCTTATTCAACATATTCCTCTGATCAGCAAATAATGAAACCTCTTGTATGCTTGGAGAACGAGTCTCCAATGGCGTAGGTGATGCCACCTCAATTCTCGGAGGCTCTGGTTGGACTGGCTCTTTCCTTCGTGACTCTGGAACTCAAGCAACCTGCTTCTTTGTAGTAGTTGGCGTCCTAGGATCTCCCATCAAGTTGTAAGTAAGAGGAATTGACCTACTCTTAAGCCTATTCACATGCCTCTCAACCCATCTTCTAGTGAATGTCAGGACTGGTATGCAAAGTGTATCCAAATCTGCAATCTCCGACTCCGACCAATCTGGAAGTGGGAGTGGTGTATCCCTCACTGTCTCATAATCTGGATGAAGAACGTTCATATCTTTGTCTACCTGGTCCGACACTGGAATAATCTCGCACTCCCTAATCATGCTCAAAGGTAATCTTGAAAACATCCTTCTTCTTACCTCAGCTTGATCCAACACACTAGCCCAAAAATCTTCAATATTTGCCTTATGTTTGAACTCCTCTGACAGTATTCATTTGATATTCCTGTGGGGATCATAATGCTGCCTGCTAGTGTGGTAAGAAAGGTGGAAAAACTGAAGTTCATTTTTAGCTTCCTTGGCTGCTTGCAGTGAAGGACACACTTCATCTGAATTTCCCATGATGATTGGGAAGTCAAGTCCTCCCTTCTTCTTTTTCTTCTGAATCTTATCATAGGCGATGAGTTGCCTAGATATTTCTAACATCAAAATCCTGTTTGTAGGGTATTTGGGCAACCTATATGGATATGAAGAGAACCCTTGCAGCCTAATGTAAGTAAATTTTGGAAATCGGATGAACCAACACTCGTACCTTTCTATCAACTCCTGAGCCTCCTTGGAGATCCTGTGATGAGTTCTTTGCTGAAGTGATCTCGTTATGTGCATGGTGAAGGCCTCATTGACTCTCTTGTAATAAGATGTGCTCGTCAAGTGCAACTGCGGACAAGCCTCATGAATCTTAAACTGCTGAGAGCCACACCCAATAGGCTCCTTGTATAATATTCCTCTATACTTCGTCATGTGAGCCAACATGTAGATAATGTATGAGCCCATATAGAATGTTTTCGTTCTCCTCAAACTCTGGAGTTGCTTGTGCAAATTATCACTGATCATCACTGCCCAGTCAATATGCTCCTTGCCTTCTAGCACAAGGTTGATGTAGTGAAACATCCAAGGCTCAAAGATGAACGCCTGGGGGCATCCTCCAACTCTGCTAAGCATCGTAACCAAATCACAATATTCCTACTTCAAATCATCTGAGATTATCTGCTTCGGCAACTTCGTGCAAGTTGGCTTGGGCTTGTTCATCCAATGAGAGTTTATCATATCAGCACATCTGTCAAATGTAGAAGAATACATACATGCTTCGCCAATAGCTGCAGGCGTGAGGTTGGCGAACAACTTGCCATCCGGTGAAGTGATAGTCCTTCGCTCTGGGTTGTAACAATTAGCACACTCCATGATCAACTCTGGACACTGAATTGCTGGTGGAAAACCAGCAGTTGCATAAAGTCCACTTCTAACAATATTGTGCGAAGTGATTGATGGACGATGGCCTCCAATTCCCATCATTCGGCATTTGAAAGCTTCCATATTGAAAGATCCCAAGTTCGAATCAGCCAACTTCCCCAACTTTGAAGAAAACTTCGACTCCGACAGGAAAGACTTGCTCAGCTTCTTGATCACAGCCTGTCTGGACGCATTTGCCTTGTTGGATTTGGCATTATTTTCCTTTCCAGTCGCTCTTACTTCAGCCATTCTGTAAAAACAAAAGATAGTCATCAACAATTTAACTTAGAAAAATCAAATCACATCGGGGCTGCCAACAGATTTTCGAAATGAGAAGCTGCACAACTAAATTTCGACTTCAAACCTCAACAGCTCCTGCAGCAACTTCGAACTCTCGACACTTAGAAAATTTTCTTGCAGCAATACCACTCTTAACACTTAGAAGAAATATTCGACCCAAGCTTGCTTCAGCAACTGCTCAACTTCGAATTTCTCCACACTCAACTTCCCTCACACTGCAATCTTTTTTCACTTCAGAGCTCAAGTCGAACTTACTAGCTGATGGAGAAAAATGAACAAAACTCACAGTATATATAGCCAAGTCGAATTCTAGAAGAAAGCTAACTTTAGCCAGTTCATTCAAATTTTGATTTTCCCTCCTCTGGTAGCTGCAACACTTGGCACCTAACGTCTAGAATATTTTGACCTTCTAGAATTTAAAAAAGATTCACTGGTCCAGGCGTACTTCACTAGCATTTTTAAATCATCTTTTGAAAATATTAAATTCAACTGTACCCCTTTAAGAAATTCATTTCACCAGCTGAGGTATTGACACTTTGATTTCATCCATCTCTGGCTTGAGAAGATTATTTTCATGAAAAATTTGATCAAAATCATCTAGGCAATCAATTTTAATTTCACCAGTCAAGGAATTTTATTTTTAAAAAAACACTTCTATTCCTTGCCTTAGAAAATTTTAAATTTTTACTTAGGAATTTCATCAATCAGGCGCCCATCAAAATATTCATCTTAAATGTGGAAAATTTTAAAATCATCTCCTTATCGAAGATATCCAGTACCCAGAAGAAAATTCTCCTTAGAAAACATCAAATTCATGTGTCTATAGATGAAGGGGTACTTTTAATTTTTGCAATTTATACCTTAGAAAAATATTTTTCCATCAAAGTTCATCTTTTTTTTTTTATTCAAGGGGTAAACGCTTTTGACCGGAGCTATGAACCGGATACAACCATTCAACAATACCACCCCAACGAGGTTTGAACCTTGGTGGCAAGAACAACAATGCCACCTATAAACCATCACACCATGCCAATACCGGCATCAAAGTTCATCTTCATTCTTCATCTCTAGGCGTATTTTTCTTGCTTTTCCTTGGACAATTTTCTTCAACGTCATGAAGCTAGCGCATTTTGATGTATCTACTGCCAATTCATCCATGCCTTAGTGAATTTTATCATCCTCTCTCAAGGTTGGGCGTATTCCTCTAGGGGAGGAGAGATTTAAATACTTAGAAAAATTTCATCAATCCCATGAGCATGGGCACATATGAGAGGTCTAGAAGGAATCTTGATTTTTCCTTAGAGAAATTTTCTCCCATCCATCTCTAGTCATGGGCGCATTTGAGGGTGTGAGGAGGAATTTCAACACCTTAGTCATATTTCCTTACCACTATCTCTCTCCACTTTGGGCACATTTTGCTTGGGGAGGAGGAAATCTTAACACTTAGCATTTTTTTTCATGGCCAACTTCAATATGGGCGCATTTAGCTAGTGGTGAAGGAATTAAGAATACTTAGAAACCTTCCTTGAGTCATCTTGAATATGGGCACATTTGGGGTATCAAGGAGGAATTGACAATACTTAGAACAATTTTTAAAGAGCCACCACCTTCAACATCCTTGGGCGCATATGACATGTTGAGGAGGAATTAACGACGCCACTCAACACATTTCCTAGAGCCACCTTGAACTTGGGCACATTTGAGACCCTCTGCAAGAATTAACAATTCCTTAGTTATTTCTTCTTCACACCTCTTGGAGATGGGTGCATTTGGAGGGTCAAGGAGGAATTCTTGACACTTAGAAACTTTTTCTCATCCATCCCTGATCATGGGTGCATCTAGGGGGTCCTGCAGGAACTTAACATGACTTAAAAACTTTTTTCATGTCCTTCATAGCTAGATAACCTGGGCGCATTTCATCGGTCAAGGAGGAATTCAACAACACTTTGAAACTTTTCTAGAGCCATTTCCATCATGGGCGCATCTATCTAGATGAGGTGGAATTCCAATGCCTTACGAAATTTTCAATGTCCTTCATAGTGCTATGGGCGCATTTCAAGACCCCAGCAGGAATTAACAACACTTAGCATATTTTTAAACATCCTCCAAGGCAAGGTGACTTGGGCGCATATGAGGGTGGGAGGAGGAACTTTTCCATGACTTACACATTTTTTATCACTTCCTTCTTGATGATGGTGCATTTGAGGGGTCAAGCAGGAAATTTCACATACTTGAAAACTTTTTATCCTTCAGCTAGTCATCAACATGGGCGCATTTTAGGGGGTGAGCAGGAAATGCTAACACTTGAAAATTTTCCAAGCTCCATCTTCTTGAGGGCGCATTTAGGGGGTCGAGCAGGAAATTTCTTAGACTTAGACATTTTTTAGCTTGCTTGCCCTGGTTTGCTATATTTAGTAAGTTTCTGGTTTTCACTTTTCTGAAGCTTGGATTGATTTGGAATTCGCGCCACGGGATCCTCATGATCCAGTTGATCTGTTCAAATTGCCATCTCGTGCTGACTTGCTATTTATAGCCTGTTTTTGGAGGTGATTTACTATTTATAGTAACTACTTGGTTTCAAGACTTCTGCAACTCCGTTTAACTTGAAATCTAACTAATGTGATCCTCATGGGTTGACTGGCCTGTTCACATTGGAGTCTCGCGCTGACCTGCTATTTATAGCCTGTTTCAGAAGTGACTTACTATAAATAGTAAGTGCTCGGATTGCCTTCAAATTTTACCAATGGATTCCTTGGAAGATACTGATCGCAATGGGATACACCAGTTCTCGGAGATTTAGGCGTTTTACCCCTCATTTTAGGCCCCGAAGCTCGAAACCCTAATCTGACTTGCATGTTGCTCAAACAACCTTCGTTTGACCCCATTTTTGTTGCATGTCACTTTGTTCGTGATATTGAAGTGTTGGGCAGTTGTTGGAATGATCCTGCTAAAAATAGTAAGTGCCTGAAAAAGTGACCAACTCTGCTTGCATGTCACCTTGCTGCATAGCTCTTGAAAAACCCATAAAGAATAACTTGACATGCACTGAAAAGTCCTGCATGCAAACCCTAAAAATAGCCTTCGAAGTGAAGACTGCCGAAAGTTATCATCTCATCTTGCATGTTATACCATTGCGTAGGTCTCGGAAAACCCAGAAATATTCTCTAGACATGCATTGAAAAACTTCGCATGTAAACCCTAAAATCTGCTTCTAAATGTGTTACTTGTTAAAAATAGAAAGTTGTCAGATCTGGCTCAAATTTTGCAGACAAACAGTTTGACGTGCTCTAGATGTAGTGTAATGGATAGAACTTCAAAAAGTGCTGAGAAAATGCCCCAAATTAGGTACTTACTAAAAATAGTATGTTGTCTGAATTCAATGAAATTTTGTTGGGAACCTGCTGGGAGCTTGCTGACTGTAGTGCCAAGCTCAGATTTCAATTTCCTTACTCCATTTTAATTCAAACTGGCCGGAAGATTCAAAACCCTAATTCTCAGACTTAGCCAAAATTTCAAGTTTAAGCTCAAAGGCGGGAACATCCCCGAAAAGGCGGACAGCAGAAAGAGATAGAAAGAGAGAGAGAAAAACAAAACCAAAGCCAAAAGACTAGAATGGAGCAAAAATTAGGGGGTCCCCATTTTGAATGGGGTGAAGACATAAAAAGGTCACAACAATACCACTATAAGAAGCCTTGCCAAAATTGATATAAATTTTCTGATTTTGGAACTCTGGAAATTTCATCAAACACTTTGCTGGTAAATTCTCTAACTACTATTTATTGTTTCTTTCTGTATTTTTGATGCAAATGAAGATTGCATGAAAATTAAGGCTTCTAATTGCAATGATTTAGTGACTGAAATGCAATACAATATTTATTTTGCTTTTCTCAATGCAATAGTATGAGTGAACTAATGCAGATATTCAACTACAACTATATGTCATTTTGACAAACAGATGGCATGCGAACTCAGAATCATATATTGTTGCTTATGTTTGATATATTCAATCGTATAAGGCATTACCACTCCCAATCAATGCAAATCGACTATGTTCACTAAAAGGCAGCAATTAATGCAACTCAAATTCATTCACTGGTGATTACACAAGGTTGTATGTACAGCGATTACAATACTAGTAATGGCAGTTCTAGCAACTAATACAAATATCTATATGCAACTCTAGTTTATATATGCAATAATGAAGAACCCGGGAATGTATGGCCAATGGCTGCAAACTCCAGCAATAAGAGACTCTATTGCTTTTGGTGATGAGCTCCAGTAAGCTCAATCAAATGATGCAAATTTGGTATTCAGTCGTCCCTGCTTGAAATCGATGAGACATCCAATTATGTAATCATATCCTCCCAATGAAGAATGCATCCCAGCCAAATTGACAGCTATAGGATGAAAGGAAAGATGTCTTCGATGGCAGCGACTGAATTTGGCATTCGATTCTCCTTTATTTGGATGCGCCCAGCCCTACTTCTTGCACACACCACCTCTTAATGTCTAATTCGATGCTTCCTAGTCTTACACAACACTCCTCTTATATTTCCCATGATGTAGGTAGGAAGAAAGGGCCTGATATGGAAGAATCGATGTCTCTTTTTTCTATTTATTAAATCTTCAACTTTGACCTTATGCCACGATGACTAGCAGCTCCCTTAATTTTTGTCTTTATTCAAGCTAGCGCCTCACTCCAAAATTGAATTGAATATTATATCAAATTGTTGTGCCAAAGCCTGGAGTCATAAAATAAAATTTGTCTATTTGTAAATGTTGTGCCTATGAAGAATGATTTTTCCTTTTTGACTAACTCTAAATTTGTCTTGAATTTTTGTCTTATCTATTGAGCTATCGATCTCCTTATTTTTCTTCAAAACTTCAGAAACTTCTTCAAATAAAATCGATCTGACTGAATATGTTGAATATCTTCCCAATAAATTCTGAATTCTTCAATAAGCAATTGTCTTCAATCGAACTCTCCAAAATTTGACCAAATGTCATTAAATTTCTGGCAATAAATTATCCAGCAAGGAATAGATCTCCTCTTTAAATGAGATGATGTTTGCAACAATACCTCAGCTACTGCAAATATGCAAATTTCCCAACTCAATGCAACAATAAACCAGTTGCTAAATCCTCAGCAATATGCAATAATATATCAGCTATTGCACTTAATATTCAGAATTGCAATAACACATCAGCTATTGCATTTAATATTCAGAATTGCAATAATACATCAGCTATTGCAATTGTTCAAATCCTCAATGAAGCACCTGTAGAAACCCTGGATGGATTCCTCCACAATTTCCAACTAGGATTGATCTTTAACAACTGAACCTAGTACTCTAGAGTCTTCAAACCCTTGAGCAATACAAAGCATTCAAGCTTCTTACCAAATTGGTAATGAGAAATGAGATTCAAGTTGTTGTACCCAAACCAAATTTTTTGCTTCATCAAGGCATTTTGCATTAAAAAGTCTAAACCTTGCTAAAATGATGTAAAACACAGTTTTGGGTAATATCAAGCATGGAGTTTTTGTCAATAGTTTGTCAGTCAAAGTCAGTTATATTGAACAGAACCTGAAGCAGAGACTCAGAATGGAGCGTTTCACGATGGAGGAGCGTCTCACGACAGCATTTCATGTTGCACATGAAGATTTCAGTGATCCAAACGGAGTTTTTAATGGTCAATTTATGAAGATTTTTCAAAGGAAAAGTCAGAAAGTGCAAGTATAGCCCAGGGGCGCCCAACTTGTTGGAGGTCAAGATCTTGTCTAAAATGCTCAAGCATCCAGTCAATCTCTTCAGAATTAGCTTGGCTATCCGTCGAGCTATCCAGCGAGGTATTCCGAAACTCACAGCCCCGGAAATCAGCGACAGAAGTTGAAATCCCTAAATTTCCAGATGTGAGAAATTTGTCCTTTTCAGGCAAAAGCGCGCCTCTAGCCTGAGGGCACCCATCTTGAAGAGGGGGTAAATCTCGACAGTTTCGATGGCGGATACAGTCAATTGGTTCACGATTAGCCTGCTCGTCCAACGAGATATCAAGCACAGTCATTCGAGTTTCAGAACTCCGGTGGCAGTCATCCGAAGATC